>PQWD01010215.1:0-15701 GCA_019425675.1 Leucinodes orbonalis | reverse complement strand
TATTTTTGTGTTTTACGTACACTAGACAACCCCAAATAATAAGTGTCTACATTCTCCAACCAAAGATTGCCTGAAAGAAATTGCCATGTGCAATAAGGCTGCCGATAGTAAGGATGTCTTTTATTCTTGCTCTATAGTGTTTTATATTTTAAGTTTATAGTAAAGAATGAAACAAATATTTAAAGACTTAATAATCTGTATTTATATTTTTAAATCTTAATTTGTAATGTTTAGTGCTATTATTTGTGATCTTAATCAGCCACTACTCTAACTTTAACTTAACTTATATCATGTTTTTATGGACACGTATAAAAAATAGATGAATACATGTCCTCAGGAAATTTAATATGTATTTGTATCATCGTCATCAGCTCATTAAACATCCCCACCGAGGGGCACGAGCCTACCCGTATAGGGTGATTATATAAGTAATATTTATTCATTGTTTTTTAAATCTAGGATAATTAATGTACACTAGATTTGAAGAATATTGTATGTTACATGTTTATTAAAGAACAATAAATAAAATAAAAAATCAGCCACTTCATAATAATTAGATTTTCACTAAGGCTTGAAATATGTTTACTCATATTAAACTTGTAAAGATAGTTTCGAATCGTAAATTCCGAACAACCTTTTTACTTTTTAAAGAGCCACTTTAATTTACCTTCAAGAAGTGCTGACAATGAGCTCGACAATCTTTTCACTCTGAGCTTTAACCCGTGAACTTTCCCCAACAGTAATCCAATCAAATACTGTGAAGCATCCGATCAATGGATCACGATTGACCAACGCATAAGCACAATTGAATGACCCCAGACAAAGGACCTCGACAGGATATGAGATGGCAGCAAACAAGGGCTCTTCTCTGTATCTATTTTATATAGTTTTAGACGTCTATTTGTTGATTTACGTAGTGCGTTGTACGTCTATGCGCGTACGGTGGACTGATATTTTTTGCAGTAAAATAAAAGGATGAAAAACAAATGCGCCTGTATTTTTATATTTTTATGCTCGTACATATTTAAAAAATGCATGGGCTTTAAGCGTTTTATTGCCAAAAAAACGTAGTTGAATATAAGTTCACGCAACAGTTCCAAGGGAAAAACGGCGCTGCGATAAAGTCTTACACTTTTGACTGCATATATAAAGACAGGAAAAGCGCAGTAAGGTTTTATAAACACTTCACTACCATCAGCCTATAACGGCTTTCTGTAAAAAAATACATCTATACGTCGGTCTTAGGGTAAAGGAAAACGGAAGAGATTCAAGGGTTGTGCGTGAAGTTGGCCAATCCGCACTGGGCCCGCGTGGACGACTAAGGCTTATACACACTATACGTGAAGGCTCGTGCCCATCGCTAGGGACAAATAATGATGGTGATTGTCACTATGCCTTTTTCATTGCAATTGCACTTATTAAAATAATTTAAAAAATATATATCTTAGAGATCAATCTTGTGTCTACTACGGGAATGTAGAGTTGTCTTAACCTAAATTAGGTGTTTGTAACTTTACATAACGATCCACACTATCGCAAAGTTGCATTATTGAACTCTAAAGAACTGCAGAACATTGCAATAATTCATCCTTTTGACTTCGAGTTTCAAGCTGCTAGCCCCTCTTACCTCTACGTCTGTAAAATGTTTACATTCCGATATTGAAGGTGCCCAAGAATCTATCATGTATATCGTGATATAAAAGTGTTATGCACTTTTGTGTTTCGGGATGAGGGCGCTGTAGCTAGTAAAATTACTAGGTATGAGAGACCTAACCTAACATCTGTTGTCTCAGGTGACGGGCGCAGTGCGGCGTTGATGGAGAATAATTTCTATTAGTTTTTGGTCTCTTTCAATGCCGCTTACCATCAGGTGAGCGTCCTGACCATTCGGTACACTTTTTACCATGAAAAAATATCCTTAATTGCAGTATCAAATAACCTAATCTAATAAAGCATTCTCCATAATTTGTTGAAATACCTTGACCTAATTTTAAAGACCCTTCCTTTTTTGCCCTGATACCTATACCATATTATATTTTGCATATCAGTTGCCGATTGGGTCACATTTGGTGACCCAATCGACATTCGTCCGATATCCCCAAAGCCGCCATTTTGCGGTCGCTTGCACACCGATCCGGTCCACTGATGCCGTGTTCCTGCAATTATTATCCAGATCTACATGTACAAAGGTGTATAGAACATAAGCATAGGAAGTTATGGTCCGAAACCCTTCAATGACAAGGGTTATTGTCATGTGTTCGGGTACTTTGGCGGTGTTTTGATAATACCCTTTTATAAAGTAATACTTACAAGTATGTCGGAGATGATTAATAATGAATGGCAGCACCGTCGCGATGACGTCGATTGCGGCTGACTTCGTGCTACGACAGAACCTAGCGGAAGAGGGAAGACGAGTCGACACTAGCCATAGATAATACAGATAAAAGGAAAACACTAACCATTTCTCGTCGTCGAGTGCGACATCGTCTGTTAGCTGTCACGCAGTTAGTTAATATTGTAACTACCTGATTTTTAATTGTTAGTTGATTTGTTTCAATAAGAGTGTTTATTCAAGTCGCTGTTTTATGTCGAAGGAAGACCCTATTACGTCAAGAACATAGATTTTTGATGTTTAGCAAGGCCGCAACCTACCACTTTGGTTAACAGAGCCTCATAGCAGCAAGTAAGGTTAAGAAAACTAGGGCTCCTCTTCCAAGGCGTTAAAACGGCCCAGTTAGTATAATTTTTGGGTATAAGAGTTCTGGCATCTGATGATTATCACAGGCGCGTGCTGTTTCGATTGTTGTTCTTTACCCTAAGCTTCTTAACATTTCCTGGAGCGCCCTTTAGGACATGTTAAGGCGCACTCCATATTGTTTGATGCTGCTATTGTTTGAGCCACCTGCGCTCGCTACGTGTCATTGGAAAAGGAAATCAGCAACCAACATGAAAAAGAAATAAAATAATAGAAAATAATGTAAGCACATTTTAACTGGCAAACTAGCTTTCATCTCTTCATATTAATATAACTGTTTAAGATACATAAGTAAAATATAAGTTCGCAGACATGAATAACAAAGACTTCGAGTAATCTGATTGTATTTGTACAAAAGCGAGAAATAATAAACATGTCTTAATCACGTTCCCATCCAAATATTAATAAGATAGTGAACGCGCTACAATATCATGTTGTTTCATTCCAACTGCCAGGGTTGTCAATATTTTAGTCGTTAAATATGTTTATAAATACAACACCTTTAATAAATAAAATCAATCTTCTTGTGGTGTATATCCAGCTGAATAACAAATGTCATTTGATAACATGCACTTGATCACCGCAAACTTGATTAACGGTCCGATAATCATTGCAGAGTATATCCACTGAACGAAGGCCTCTTTTATGACTTTCACGCGAGCCGATCCCTATGTCAGTATCAATCGGCTACTCCCTAAATTAAGTAGATCATCAATAAACTATAAAATATTAGAAAGAAAGAAAGAAAGAAAAACTATTTATTGACCTTTACAATAAAAATACATAGTCGAGAAAAAACATTACATATTACTACGCACGTATTTTAAAATAAAACTATAAACACACAAAAAAAAAAGGTCAAAGGGTTCCGTCTCAGCTTAAGCCATTGCGACGCTATAAATAAAGCGTCGCAATAGCGCCGATATTCTGACGGAACCCAGTGAATAAATGACGTCACACAATCAGGACAGTAAATAAATTTATAAATTAGTTTAGCACTTGTTAAAACATGTACAAATTTATTATCATTATCAGTTGTAATACCACGACAAATAGAAACAGCATGTACAACACTAAAAGTCGAGCTCGATCATATTACTGGGAATAAATAATAATCCATCCATCATAATTTGATCGAGCTCGGCTTTTGTGAAAACTTCAAATGTCTCCCTCATTTTGTTCCAGATATCCTGGTCTACCAGCAACGCTATGCTTGCCAAGACGCGGTCCACTCCAGAACTCGTCTGTTACAACGGCCATTAGTTTTGCGACCTACGGGACCAGCCCACTGCCACTTGGACTTGCTGCAAAACTAAGCTGCTGAGGAAAAATATGAGTTATTAGGTCATGCTTTGTTCATATACCCATGTACGTATCAGTACTTTAGAATCAGTGACTGATGCCAGCCAAGTCTTCCCTTCCCTTCAGTTCCCAGCATAATGTGTAGGTATCCAAATGTAGACTGCACAAAACTCTGTTGAAAAAATATGCACGTGTGGACAAAATGCATATAGAACAACAATATGCGATAAGTATTTGAGATAGATTTAGCATCGGGGGCTCATTAGTGTGCAATGTTGCCTTCCGATCTGAAGGATGCAGGTTCAAATCAAATCAGTTCAAATCAAGCCTCGTACCAATGTATTTCAAATTTTGAAAAATATATGTGCCTATGTTTATCTGAAGCTTTTACGGTGTAAGAAAATATCGTGAGGAAACCTACGCATGCCTGCGAAGAGATTAAAGATTGTGCTCTTTACGGATAGGCTTGTGCTCGTACTCGTGCTTCGGTACGTATAAGGAGCTGATGTGGTGATGTAAATTGGAGATACAGGAAGCACTAGAGAATTATTATAAAACGCATTATTTTTGACAGCCCTACGTTACTACGCGTGGCGTGTACAAACAGAATTAGATTTAAATGCAATAACCACGGCATAAATTAAGATAAATAATCTCATGGAATTACATAAAAAGAGTATGCTTTGCAGTCTAAGCAATCATGAATTTAAGTTGAGCAAATATCGTGATGGTGATTTGTCCGACGGGAAACCAATCATAATATCTCAAGTCCCTGTTCTGAAGAAGGAGTTAAAGCTGCTATTGATTCTGGCTATTATGTTAAGATGAGAATTATGTAAAGGAGAGAATTCCTTCTAAAGCACGGTTAACCTATAAAGTCAGGGCTACATTGATACTGTTAAATAAACTTTTATATAACATGCTCGTACTGAATCGTCTGACTCTTGAATATTTAATTTCAAGGTATCTGCGCCTTAAATATAAATTTCATTATAGTTCTAAGAACATTCCAATTTCGAGCCAATCCAATCTCAAAAAGATCGTACTAGGCAATAGCTTTCTGATCGCTTTGGGACGTTTTACTTTCTGTGATTCGTTACTTCAAAAATAAAATTACAAATGAAGTGTGTAAAAGTGTAGATTGATTGTAAATAAGTAATATTTTTGGAAACTTAAAGTCTTGGGTCCTATTTCAGGTTTTATAATTCAACAATTATATCTTTATTGTATAATATTTTTGTATGGTCGGTATTCTACTATTTTAAATTTTATACCATCAAAGTTTTCCAGTGACATTTCCAGGACTAATTATTATGTCTCAATTGTTTCTAGAAATTCTTAATTGGTATGCTATTACTTATTAGACGTTCGTTTGACAATTGACATAATGGTATATCTGACTATTTGAGCACAATAAAGATAGAATTGATAGAGCGTCGGTGGCTCAATGGTGTGGACTGTCGCCTTCCTACCGGGAGGGCTGAGGTTCAAATCCCGACACGTACTAATGTGTTTTCGAATTTTCGAAAATATATGTACGTTATCCGACGCTCTTACGGTGAAGGAAAACATCGTGAGTAAACCTTCATGCACGCCTGCGAAGAGATTCGAAGGTTGTGTGTGAAGTCGTCCAATCGGCACTGGGCCCGCGTGGACGACCAAAACTCAATCACCCTATACGGGTAGGCTCGTGCCCCTCGGTGGGGACGTTTAATGAGCTGATGATGATGATAGATTTAAAGGTTAGCGGAATTAGGGTCCTAGACTGCTGGATTTAGAACAAATAAAGTTTTCTTAGCGGTAATGAGAGGATTGGGATAATGCAGGGGGGGGACACTTTCCTTAAAGGCACCCGCGGGATGATTGGGTTGGTGACAATGTATCGCATGACAGATGGCGGAAATTAAAATATCATATGTTGTAAAAATTCGTTATAAACATGTATAACTTTATTTATCTTTTGAAAGGTATATTTAAGAGATGATATGGGAGTATTGGAGTTCGATCAATTTCATTTGGGAACCGAGCCAACTTCGCTTGCCGGTGGTGTTTTTAATGATAAGAATTGTCAGGCATTGTCTATTTTAGTATGTATAAGAAATATTAAGAATTTGTAGGTAATTGGTAAAAATCATCATTTTTTTTAAATATCATAAGTGAACGGGGAGGTCAGTGCGCTCACCTGGTGATAAGTGATACGCTTGACCAAGACAGATGCAGTGTTGATGGAAATTAATAACAGTAGATAGTCATTACGTTCCGTCAACACTGTCCGTCCGTCCCGTCACTCGAGACGACTAATGTCACTTTATTGTGAAATTATTATTCTTTTTTTTAGTTAAGGAAGCCACTTTAAAAAAGTCTAAGGCGTCGTCCAAACCCACATAATTGTGGATTGTCCGCGAAAACTCGCGATGTTTCCTTCATTTCGGATTTATTCCAACTTTCTTTGCTCGCTTTAATTTAAAAACTTGGATTGATGTCCCCGGAGCGAATCACTCTTGCTTTTTTTTATTTGACAATGTTTATGGACTACAAATTACCCGACGCCGCGCCACTTTGATGAGTTTTCCTCCTAAAAGATTTACGTGTTTACTTTCCTCGTGTAGTTCCGCTCCTACCTCCGCAACTTGTGCCGGGTGGAATTTATTTGCCGTAAAGCCTTGACCAACTAAACATTTAATAGATTCGATTTGTTTGAATCCGCCGCCAGCCATTCTTCTTTCTACCGGAATCTAACGTCGCCATTTATTATGTGAAGTTGGAACGGTTGTAAAATATGTTCCACTTTTAAAAAAATATATTTTTTAAATATCATCACAAGCTTAGAGTATAGAAGTTACATATAGCCAAAGGAATGGCACTGACTGGACACTGCAAGCTGAAAATTCATCTCCACAAAATGAGGCTAAGTTACTTGGACACTTCTGCAAGAGAGTCCGAGTCACTTACTTCTGAGAGAGAGAGAGGGACACCGAAGCAACCGTTTCTGCAATTGTGGTCCTCTACATCAGTAGCAAAACTTGAGCGTTGGTGGCTCAGTGGCTGATTTTCAAATCCCGACGCGTACCAATGTATTTTCGAATTTTCAATGAATTCAATTAAAGTGGCTCAAAGTTGGTTTTGAAATAGTTACAAAGATTATTCAGCCATGATATTCTTCCTAGTACACTTATTTTGAAATATATAGGGCATATTTTAGTTCTAATCGAGGATTAAACGTTCAAAATCGTCCGTTTGTTAAATCAAAATCAAACGATTTTCTAACGGCAAACTAATTAGCCGTCTCTTACAGAGCACTCATGTTGATTAATAGTTCCATCCGACTGCTCCGGTCTAGGTTTCCTGGAGTCTAATTTTGTCTAGAACTGAAGACAATGGTCTAGCCCGCGGACGTGCGCACAATTGAATAATTTTTCAAGCGAATAAAACCGTGGCGTAGAGATGACTATGTTTGGGAACTGGATAAGGGTGTGTCGGGTAAAAGGGGAACCCATATTTTAATACTTTTTTTTATTATTTGGTTAATAAAAACTAAAATTCGAAACGAAATATTTAGCTTTAGTGGCACACACATATTAAATAAAATATATTATTCGGGTTACCTGAGTGTACTCGTGACCGCGGTAAATGCAGTCACCAAAACGTTGGGAAAGATTTTTTCTTAATTTTTCTATAAATAAATTCGAATAATTGGTTTTATTATAAATAACAATTAATTCACAAAAGTTTTTTATATGCTACAGGGGGCAAACGAGCAGACGGCTCACCTGGTGGTAAATGACGCCGCCGCCCACGTACACTTGCAATACCAGAGGTCACTGAAACGCGTTGTCGGCCCTTTAAATATGAATACTCTCTTTTTAAAGTAGACCAGGTCGTATCGCTCAGGAAATATTTTTAGCAGCAGCTTATGCCATAACTTTGTCATCCGTGGTAGGAAATAACAATAAAACGTACTGAAAAGGACTTATTTGACGTATTTCGTTGTTTCATTCATCTAGGTGGCGAGGATGAAATTTTGAGTTTTGCGACGAAGTACGGTGGTAAATTCTGGCAGCAGGAACGAGATCGCATTATTCCTCCGAACACACCCGTGATGTGATGAAAATATCACGATGATTAAAGGCAGTCACTTTTTCATGATAATTCCTTTTAAAATGTTGGTGCTATCAAAGAAACATAATAACTCAGCTGTAATGAATGGAACGAAGCTTTTTTACCCGTGAACGGGTAACGCGGACCCCTAAATATCCAAGGGGATATCCTCAAAACTGTAGAGATAACAAAGGCTATAGTAATTGCGGGGCTCGTTTGTAGGACTGAGATGAATCTCCGAATAGCCTTCAGGGTGACATTTGAATAGGGCAACTTTGTCGTTCGACCGACTTGGTCACTGGCTGAAAAAATTGGGTTAGTCGGCTTGATTCAGCTAATTATTTTTAAAAGGAGTTGAAGATTGCTTAAGAGAGTATTTGTACTTTGAAAAGGTTTGTTCATTTTGTATGACAAGTATATTTTAGTTATTCTATTTGTTTTTTCGTGGTATGAAAATGTTTATCGGAAATTATTTTTTGAGTAACAGTGCACGTTTCTAATTTTTGGAGTGACTCTTGTAACAAAATTCTTGCATTTATAATTATGATCAAGAGCGGATTGTGTTAAAAAAATAACAACTTTCTTTGTTCTTTCGATAGAATGTCAATTTTTTTGCACTAAATAGAATTTGTAAAAAGCCCATCGAATATTACATTGAAACTTTTACTAGTCGAATGCTAAATTGGAATTATATCACTAATTAAGATGCAGTACGATAACTTTGCTGGTATTATGAAACTAACGAGCTTTGTTAAGTATTTACTACATGATAAATTTTAATGACCGCAAGATGTTTGTTCGGTTAGAACATTGAATAATTTTAATCAATGCCATAAATGTACACACTAATAATTTTCACTTCCAATTTAACGTGACTTAAAGGATAATAGTTTAAGTCCTATTATTTTGTAACGATTTTGCGGTCTTTTGTCATTATTTTATCTTTCGTGTACAATTTGTGTAAAACCAGTGCAAGTGTTTTAAGTAAATGTCGCCACTCTCTATTTACTATGTATTTTTTTATCTGTGGTAACGTGGTGGTAATTGATGCTGGTGTTGAAATAGTATCTATTTCATGTTATTTGCAAGCAACAATTGATCTACATTGTTTTTTTTACCCAAATAAAAAAAAACTTCAACCATCTTCTGAAACTAATAAAGTGTAGCGACAAGTACTTTCATAAAATAAACGGGGATATTTAATCACCACGTGGGCGCGATTGCGGATCCGATTAAGTGGGATTAACTAATAATCAAGATGCTCCAGGACCAACTCCTTACATTTCTTTCATCATTATACATCATTAACTTCCTGAAACTCGAGGCACTTATGTTTGGCCACCGATAACTGATCATGTCCGAAGCCATGCTTTGTAGTAAAGCCTGTGCCTTGCAGTGGGACGTTTTAGGCTGATGATGATTGATTATAATGCTACTTTTCAACATATTTCTAATCCAGTTAAAGGCTGGTGAATAATGTTATAATAGTTCAATATTCTGTTACTTCATTTGTCTTCACTACCTGATCTTCGAAGCCAAATAGGCACAGATACTAGACATTTATCAAGCTTCTTGCAACAAGTATAGTTCTGAAGCCGCGGCATTAGTTTCTCTAAGTAGAAAAAGTTTAAATGAATATTGATCATTACGCCTACCAAAGGCTAACTTGTGCTATCCGTTTAGGTGTTAAGGGAAAGGTGGTCTAACCGTTTTCATATATTTTTTACATTTAAATTGAGGAATAGAAGAACTTAAATCGTTTATTAAGTACATTACAACACAATTTACATCTTATAGCCTTTAAATACATATCTCAGTAGATATGTATTGACACAGCGCCATCTAGCCTGTAATATTGAAACTAAACAACGGATAAACATACTTATATACTTTTTTTAACATAAAAAACATGATTCTAGCCGTATATTATGCGGTCGAATTAAGTAATGTTCTTTTTTGAAGTCGATTAAATCATACTGCATTAAATTTGCGCCTTAACTAAGCGTGTATCAACAGATATGTTACAGCGTATAGCCCAGACAAACAGTACCGTCGAGCTCATTCGACTCTTTGAAGCCTGATTCATGGTACTTTTAGTTTTCTTTTGCCCTCGTTGCGGTCTTAATCCGCTAATGACAAATAAGATAGGATGCTGTAAGTTGTTTGACTCCAAGATAGTAATTTTACGTTTTACCGTGTACTGTACCATTAGTTATTGTTGATTGTTTAACTTCATATTATTAGTCTAAGTACTTATAATTGATTTCTTTTATATGCACATGTACCTATGAAAATACACTAAATTAACGTTTTATTATTATTAAAATTTATACTTGAAATGCAAGTTATTTTGTCTTTTGTAAGTATATACTTACAAAAGACAAAATAACTTGCATGTCCTAATTTATAAAATTGGTAAAAGTCACATACTTTGACAGTTACATGTTTATAAATTTGTTGTTGGTTGTATACAAAACTTATAATACATACCAAGTTCCAGCTTTTTAGCACTTCAAGAAGGAGCTCAACATTTTTATGATCATCAGTGTGTCAACGAAGAAATTGGTGTATTTTAGATATCAATAAAACCTGAAGATATAGCTTTACAATTAAGACTTAACACGTTAAATAAGTCTACTGTTGACACCATATCCTGAGAATATGAACTATCTGGTACATGAAAAACCTATGAGAGTACTATGAGAGTTAAAAAAACGACGAAACTTTTTAAAAAAGCAGGCACTTCGCTTGCATCGTCTTGGCCCTCAGATATTTAACATTTGTGTAAACGTGGTAATTCATGAGTGTACTCCAAAACTAAACAAGTCATTAGTTATATGGAATACTATTTATATAAGTTATGATGATATGTTATAACTATAAACTGTGACTAGTCTTTGGCTGACAATGGTGACAGTTTGATTAAAAATTTAACTTACAATTTAGGAATATGATAATATTTGTAAAAATAATCCATATAAATCTTCTAGGACTGCTGATTTGCAGTTTTAATTTCATTGTAAATAAATACATATGAAACGATATTTTTAATGACCGTCCAAAAAGCAACACTGATACAATTAGTTGTTTCCAAAAACATACTGAGCATCTCTTAAAGGCTTTGCAAGGGAAATTCAGCGATATTGTTTCGTGCTAACGTCTCAAGATGGCTCTTAATTTATTGAAATATTTCTTAAGACGAGTTCTAAACGGAATATCGAATATTCCGTTTAGTCTTTAAGGATCATCCCGGATTGTCTTTCTTGAGAAACTGTTTGATCCTTATTATTGTACAAGACATCCCTTCAGGGCTCCAAGGCGTTTCGATTTGTACTGCTCAAAGATATAATTTATATACGCCCTGTCTACTATACTGTGTACTATAGTTACGTCTAAAACTAAAAAAAAATCGCGATATTAAATGATTCCTGTATTACTAAATATATATTTACAACACTTGTAATATTTAAAGTACTGGCAATACCAAAAAGTTTAATATGAGATTCGTAAAACTCTGTAGACGGGTACACCTGTTCTAGGAACGTTGTCATTTTTAAGCCCTGATGAAAACAATTAACGTTCAAACACCAATCCTATAAAAGACATATCGATCGAATATTATATCTTAATTATTTTGATAAATATAAAGGATAGGCCAAGGAAAAAGATAGGCATAGAAATAACCGAAACAAGTCTTGTCCCAAATGATTATATTGTTAGTATCACCGATATACCCGCTACCGCGCGTATTGGTTATTTATATTAGGGATATAAGGTATATGTACTTCCCGGCGACTATTAAATGACGCATATTATATTTTTCCTTCAGAGTTCTGTTCATATTTTGCGTTTGCTTTACTTTATGAAATTCATTATTTTTTCTTTTAGTGTCTGTTAATTTTTACTGTTTTCTATCATTCATTTTTTCATATAACGATCAAAACGACAAGTTTTCTTTTTACTGTTTACTTTTGCCGTTAAAATATTTTTATTTAATATGTATGTATTGATATAACTCATACTTTGAATTAAGCAGAATAATAATAAATGGCAAAATTGTTAAAGTCTCAGTTGTACAATGTTGTATCTAATTGTTTATGAAATGTGTTTAGAGGTTGTATGAAAGAGCTTTATTTATTTTTTAAAACCACCGAAATCAAAAATTTTTATATTTTTTTAATATGTGATATCAAAATTCATCCATCTTTCTGTGTTATTGAAATAAAATGAAAATAGAACCCCAAGAGATTAGTGTCACTGCAAAAACCGTCACAGCAAAAGTAATCAACGTTAAAAAGTCCGAATGCGTTCCCAATCAGAAGAGAGAGGCGAGGACTGCAAGCAGACAATGGTTCAAGCGGTATTGCAACATCAGCGCTCATCCGATGTGCGGACGAGGATTTTTAATTCCGGCCCCGCTCTATGACAATTTGCCGAGTATATTCAAAGTTTTATTTTACTTGAAATTTTAAAAAGGAACTAACGAATATTTAAAAAAAACTTTCATATTTTGTCACATACAACTGGGTTTGGGATTAGGTTCAGAATGAAACCTAAAATTCTTCATCATCCTCAGCTTATTCAACACTCCCACCTGGGAACGAGCCTACCCGTAAAGGGTGTATCCCTGTGTCATCCACTTGGGCCCAGTGCGGATTGGCCGACTTCACGCACAACCTTTGAATCTCTTCACTGGCGTGAGATGTTTGCCCTACCGTAAGGGCGTCAGATAAACGTATATAATTTCGAAAATTCAAGTCTAAAATCTTAACTAATAAAGTGGCAATTTCTTGTTTAAATCCTATGTATACTGAGTTTTACTACATTAATGTATTTGGGTAAAAAAACAAGATCGAAGATAAAACAAGCTTTCCAAGAAAAATCCTTTTCACCCTATTATGTAATGGCGTGGTTACACGTGCTTACAGTGACTGATGGTTTTATGTAGCCAGAATTACGCATTCAGATCCACATTTCAATTATTTCTAGTTTAATTCAAAAGAAAATTCGAAACGCTTCTTCAAAAAACAGGAATCTATATAAGTCTCAGTAAGTAACATCGTAAGCGAGTTGTATTGAGTTAATAATAATAATAATAAAATATCTTTATTTGTTCTTCACACAGTTTAAATTTTACAAGATTAAGCTTAATCTATTACAAAAGTTTGAACTATGTGAGAGACTGGTATCTGCACTAGGAGACCTTATGATAGATTACCAGCCCTCCTACACCGGACCAGTAATTAATTATATGAAAAAGCTTTCAATTATAAATGTGAATTTAAGTGTGTGCGTGTATTTGTGTGTGTGTATGTGCGTGTATTTGTGTGTGTGTATGTGCGTTTTGTTGTATTTGTATGTGTTTGTGAGTGTGTGTATATGTGCGTGAGTGCGTGTGTGTGTTGTTTGTGTTGTAACATCATGTGACAAATGCTGCATAATGGACATAGTGTTTAGGAGACCACCATTAAAATTTCTTCAGTTTTGACATAGTCAAGGGATTTGAGCCATGTGTAATTGATTTTTACATCCGATCTCGTCATTGATATATATTTAAAATTTTATTTTTATTATATAAGATAGCTTCCTAGAAGGTATAAAACCGTTTTGCAAATTGTGTTGAAGGGGTATTGTCTAGATGGCATACTTTATGTTTGAGACGTTTATTGACTATATTGGCGGTAGGGTTATACGGAAGGGATGAATGTTTTTTAATATAGTATTTAAGATAAAAAGTTGCCTAACAGTTAGTACATCAAAATTTTTGAATAGATCTTTAGTCGAAAATGAGTATGGTAAAAACATACTTACTTTTATGACTGCCCTTTGTGCTCGTTCTAGTCTCATTAATTTAGTTCAGGTACCACCCCAACTGTTACCACATAGCCTATATAGATTGACAAAGCGCAAGATATACCATTTTTATTACATTTTATATCGGCAACGTGACGTAAATTTTTTGAAGATATATATTAACTTACGTACTCTGGTTGAAAGCAGTCTATATGCTGATTAAAATTAAGAGAATTGTCAATGATACACCCAGATACTTTATATTTGTTGTTAAGGCTAGTGATAAGCATGAGCAGGAGGACATTTGAACAGAAATGAGCTTTAACTGAGAATTTGTCGTGTAGAGAATTTAGCACTGTTCTAATCGAAAGGGAATGAACTTAGTTTTTTCCACATTTTAGAGTTAGGGAGTTATTGACGAGTTCTATTCTCAATTATTACTGCACTAGAAGCTATAGCATTTTCATCTTTTTTATAATGTTTGATAGTCAAACGCTCACCTGATTGTAAATGATACGCCTGACCATGACAGAGCGGCTGTGAATGAGACCAACAACTGATAGACAGTTATTATTATCCGTCAATGCCGTACTACACCCGACACCAGAGACACAGATGTTAGGTCTCTTCTATTCTATTCAACCTATCGCAGTCCACTGCTGGACATAGGTCTCCCCCATTTTGCGCCAGATATCCCGGCCCTCCGCTTTTCTCATCCAGCCTCCACCAGCAACTTTTCGCAAGTCGTCAGTCCATCGAGCCGGAGATCGTCCTACGCTACGCTTGCCGAGACGCGGTCTCCACTCCAGAACTCGTCTGCTCCAACGGCCATCGGTTCTGCGACCCACTCACTGCCACTTCAACTTGCTGAAATTGGAGCTGAAGCGGATAAATTCATTTCTGATCTTAACCCTAAGAGAGACACCGAGCGTAGCTCGCTCCATTGCGCGTTGAGTGACTTTGAACTTGTGAACAGTCATGTCCATGATGCGCCCATCAGTGTCCATGTCTCAGCTGCGTATGTTAGTACGGGTAGGACGCATTGCTCAAAGACTTTTGTCTTTAAGCATTGCAGAATCGTCGACGTGAAGACCCGACGTAACTTGCCGAATGCCGTTAGGTCTCTTATACCCGGTAATTTCTACAGCTCATCCCGAAACACAGAAGTGCATAACACTCCTATTTTACGGGAATACCTGGCACTGCGGTGACACCTATCTAGACGACGCAGTATCATCTAGTAAAAGCTATAGCATTTTCATCTATTATCTTGGTGTCACGAACTTCAATTTTCGAACAGTCTGATTCCTTTCAAATACCCCGACTGATTTTAAAGGCCAACTTTAAACGCGGCTAATGCTCGATAACGCTAGGCGTCCGGAATGCCCGGGTGTTCCGGTGCCGGCCCGGACGCGTTTGTGAAGATTAGACCCAAGATTTACTCGGAAGCGGTCGAGGCCAAGGAATTTTAGTTTGGACGCATTTAAAGTTTAAATTCTAGAGGTTTTTAGATATTGCAACAACATAATTTATTGATTTTTTAGATAACCAATTAGATTGAGGTCCCTATTGTCAAGGGGAAATAAAGAATATTTATTATTTATTCATTATTATACAAGTAAACAACTAAACAGTATCATGTATGAGTATTATTGTAGCGTTATAATATCTTCTTATTATAAAGCATTTGATGCTGTTCAAAGATAATCAAATTGACCTCTGCTAGTGATTTGACCACTGATTCACTGTATGG
>PQWD01010212.1:0-26220 GCA_019425675.1 Leucinodes orbonalis | reverse complement strand
TAACTTAGGTTGTGTTTAGTGGTTGTGATCATAATTTAAATGCTATTTTTTTATATTAAGTGGTAAAAGAGTGACCTAGTGTATGAGACAAAAAGAGTTCCATTGTGAGGTGCAAGAAAGGTTTGTGCAGGATAGAGGTGTTTTGAAGTTATTGAGGAAGGGCATTAAATAGTATAGTTGCAGTTACATGAAGAGTTTAAATATTATTTTTGATTTGACAAATGTTAATAAGAATAAGCATAATAAAGAATACTGGCTGTAATTTATTCGAGACTGGTGAAATTCCGTCATATGATATCTCATTAAGTACTTCGATTAATGTGAAACAGAAAATTCGAAGAGATAATGAATCTCTGGAATATTTGTATTTGTGGATTGGGAAAGGTATTGAAAGAAGAAAGAGACATATTTTCAATAGAATAATGTACAATGTTTATGTTATGTATAAGATTAATTTTTTTAAGGTATTAACTGGGTTTCGTACGGTCAGTGCTTGATTGAGGATAAAAAATTAACTATTCTTCAGGCATTGGATGTATTATGGTCTATGAGCGATGGCAATCGACATAAAATACAGACGCATTCAAATGAGCGTATTCTACAGAGTCTTGGGAGGCAAGCTGGAACACCTACTTTGTTTTTTTTGCTCGTTAGCCCCTTGCTATTCAGCGTTTAAGGTTCGAGTGTAATAACATAGCTTGTGTTAAATTTTTGCCAAGGTACGTTTTTTTTCATGGTATTTCTTTTATATTTTTTTGGGTGTTCATTGGAATATGGTGTTATATTTTTTAACGTAGATTATATGTTTGTGGCGGTGATTGGATATTTAGGGTGTTTTATCCATTCTTAGCATCGGCGGTTTAACTTTTTTTAATTGTGCATGTATTAAGAGATGGATGCTTTATTCATTAGGTCGAAATGTTGTCGTGTGTTAATTGAGACTCAGGCCAGGTGAGGTAGATGTGGGTGTTAGCTGGACTGTTTATGGAGGAGATATGGTTGCGATGTGGTGTTAGACTTTGGACGGTGTTGAGTTTCGTCATGGAATCGGTTGTTAAGGTGATGTGGTCTGGATGTGTTGTGTAGATTATATTACGATATGCATCATATGAGGGCTTGTGCATATATTACATTATGTTTGTTAATTGTCTTCGATGTGATTTTTTATAATTTGGCGGTTGAGTTGATGTTAATGGATGGTAGGGTTAATGTATGTATTAGCTTTATGTAGTCTCTTTAATTTTATTTGAATTTATATATGACATAAATTTGTAAGTGAGATTGTGAGATTGGTAGGACTGAATGTTGCACGTTGGTCAGGTTTGTGACGGCGAATTGTGGGATTAGTAGTTTTGGTTTTATATAGTTACTTATTTCTTGGATTTCTACTTCTTGCAGGTTTGATATGAGATGTTGAGCTATATTGTAATGATGGGTGAGTTGAGTTTAAATTGTTGAGCCTTTCTCATGGGCCTGGTTTTAGCTCTAGCACCGGTGTGGATTTTTTGGGTTTGAGGGTGATTAGATGTGTTGGTTTGACGTTTTGGTTTAGTCTGTAATGTCGTTGTCAGGCTTTATTTTAAGTCGTTTATAATAGGATTTCTTTGGGAATGTTTAATTGATGGGGATAAGTTAGTTGCATTGTTGGAAGTAAGTAGAGGGAATATTGAGCGGGAATTGGTTGTAGTATTGAGCTTTGTGTAGTCTAAAGAATTGTCTTTGGGAATTCTTAAATTATAAAATGCTTTGTGCTTAGATTGTATGGGGTATTATCTATATGGTCGTTAATTGGTCTTTAGCGTAGTGTGCGGGGGTGGATAAGACGCGTGTGATGAGAGTGGCTGTAGATGCTTAGGGACTATGGAGTGGATGTTGAGAGGTAGTGTTGGTGTATGGAGGTGAGGTTTTGTATATTGAAGATTGAACGGGATCCTTATAAATATACAAATGAGAATTGGAAGACCTTTGGAACTAGATGAATGGAGTCAGAGAGAGAGTATTGAATGGTTGAACCTACTTAGGCTTTTTTCTGTTCTATGGTATTGTATTGACTTTGTCTGCCGTCCGCGATACTAGGATCATTTTTGGATGTAGCGGTATTATTAAACTAAAGATTTTCTGGTGTCAGTGTGTAATGTGTTGGAATTATTTTGTTATTGGTAGTTTATGTTTATAAATACGGTGTTTTTTCGAAATTTGAGGAAGGAGGTAGGAGGATTTGTTTCTGTTTTATTGAGTTTGTAGTGATATGGAGGAATTAGAATTTGTGAAATAGTTGTAGTGTGTTGGTTCATGTGTTCGGTAGATAGTTTGTGTTTACTGAAGGGAGAAGACGGAGATGAATAATTCGAAATTTTTCTCTTGGGATTTTTGGGGTGGTTTCAATCGATAAAGTATATTTTGAATGATAATACTTTTGGAGCAGGCCAAAAATATGTGCTCCGGGTTATCGCTCGAAGAGCTTTAAGCTGTAACGGGTCTACGATATACGTAGTTTAATCACATTAATGTTGGACTCCTAACTTACATTAGGTTTTATTAGGCTCAGGAATCAGCTTGACCATGACGTTTTTTGCTTCGATGGGTGAGGTAGGTTTTTACGCGGTGAGAGAATAAAGAGTAGAAAGTTCGATGGCGGATAGGATGTTTTATGTTGGAGATATGTATAATATGCGTATAAATTCTGCGTACGCGTTTATGGGGGTTTTGTATGATGTACTACTTGTCTATGTTCGACTTAGATAGGGATGGCATTATACTATGGTATATCCTATGAACTTATGTGAGTAGATGGGAGATGTAGGAATGTTGTGTTATAGTGGGAAGATGTTAGCTGAGGATAATCTGTTGGTGGTTTAGTAGAATTGAAGTAGTAGTTAATCAGTATTCGTTTGTGGTTGTTAGTTGTTATAAGGCTATGTGAATTCTGGATACCAAGATATTAGTATGATTGATTTGTTCTATTGGTTTGGTAGACATTTTTGGCTTTCAAGAATAATACTTTAGTAGGCCTGGACTTTTGATGGTAATTTAGTACATTAGTTTATTCGAATAATATGTATATTAGGAAATTGGGATATGTATAAAAAGGAAGATTTTAGCGGATGGATGTTAGGTAAAAGTGATTTGGGGGAGGAATGTTTTTTTATATTAATTGGATATTACGGATATAGATGATTCATGTACATAAATAATGTTTGGGCATTAGTTCGTATCGAATGTCTATTTAATGTATACAGCATTAAAGTGGAAGTAGGTTTATTATAATGCCTCGCGATTGTTGCTGTATAATTTAGTTTTGCTTTGTTATTATATTAAGATTTAAGAATTTAATATTATAGGTTGGAAAGAATTAATTATATTTTTAGACATTATCTTGGGTCAGTGGTTATTTTATCTCGTGAGTCTTGTAGTTATGTATGATATTCTTTTTTTGGGGCTTAAGAGACTGACTCTCTATTCTTCAGTTGATATAGAGAGAGATGCCTGTGATAGAGAGTGCAGCTATAGAGGTTAATCAGGAGTGGTGATTTGTAGAGAGCATGTGAAGAGTTTGGAGTCGCAGGATGTTGAAGGAGGATGAGGTGATGTGGAGGTAGTTGTTGATGAGGACAGGTTGGCGACGGAATGGGTGGTTTCTAGGTCTTAAAAGGTTAAAAGTACACCATAGTCTGTTGGGGATGTGGTTTGTGGATATTGATTCACTAGGACTTTATTATTCTTTTTTTGGCTCTGTTATTTGTATGATGAAATGTTTTTTTTACAGCAATTGTGGTATTAGGCATGTTTTGAGAAGACTTCAGTGGGTGCAGTAGTTGTTCTATATGCTATATGTGGAGTTTCTGTGGTTATAAGGAGAAAAATGTGAGTTTTGGCTTGGATGGCGTTGTCATGTTTATTATAGGCGGCATTGTGGTGGCTTCAGAGAGTGTTCAGATGTGTGACTATGTTAGTTTCAGACGCGATGATGTATCAGATGGTATATCATTGTAGGGTAAGGGTCTCGGTGGTGGGGAGAGTCGGACGTCTGGTTCATTGTTAGGTGGAAGCTATTCTGACGCTTGTGTTTCGAATTAGTGAACGCTGGATCAGGGTGTGTATATTAGTTTGGATGAGTGTGTGTATGTACAGCCGCGTCTTACGCAGCATTTTCGGCAAGATGAGAGGAGTTAAGATGTTTGTGTCTTAGTAGTGAACTTATTTTCAATGTATATATGAATAGTCGGCATCGATTGGTTATTTTTCAGATGGTGGTATTTCTTTATGTTTATGTAGCATGAATAGTTTTTGTTGTTAGTGTATCAGTATTAGGATCTATAGGAAAGTTTTATATTTGATTTTGATTATTTCGTGTGTAGTATTGTAATGTTATTTAGTGTATGTTGGGTAATTTTTACGAGTTGGGTGTTTTTTTAGACGTACGTTGGTTATATTATTTACATTATGGCGTGAGTATAAGTCATATTATTGTGGACCGTGGTGGTTTATTGGAGTCTTCTTTGATAGAAATGGATGTGAATGTTTGTGAGGATTGGTGATTTCAAGTTGACTTTGCGATGTAGCATAGGGCATCGAATTCGTAGACTGTACTATTTTGGTTATAGTGGATGTGTTTGTTTGGTTAGTTCACTAAGAATGTAGGAAGTTGATATATATATATATGTCCATTGGATCTGATAAAAATTGTTGAGGATTGTGTTCGAGTAGCTATTTACTCATGTATATGTATCTCATAACTATAATTTTATCGTGTATTTTAGTTTATTCCTTCTGAATTTGCTAGATTAGGGGGTGGGCGTTCGTGTGGTCGTAGGTGTGCTGTGATATAGCGGGGAGGTCGCAGTTGTCGGTCTTTGGAAAGGATGTCGATTGCGGTTATAGCGGAACAAGTGAAGTTGTCTGATAGAGGGAAGTGCGTGTCCGTGTAGAGCGGCCGTTCGTGAGGTATGCGTGCTTAGCGTTTATGGCGTAGGTGAATCTTAAGCTATGGTTGGGATTTTTGGTAATATTGATATAATATTAGGGTAAGTTTGTGTCAGTGTTAGTATTTTGATTGTTTCAGATTTTAATTTTTTTATTATTGTTTATATAGATTTTATTGTACTAATTTAGTGGAGTGGACTGTATACAGAGATGGAGTTATCCATTTGTGATGTTTAGTTAAGTCTTGTAGGGATGCTAGAATAGGTTATTTTTTAATTTAAGTATCGGGGGATCCTTACGGATATGGAAGGGTGGTAGTTCTGATATTTCCGAATGGATATTTTGATTTTGCAAACGTTGTATGGATTATGTGGTGTGGGTTATGACGGTGTGTCCAGTGGTTAAGAGCGTGTGCAGTTGTGGTGCTGGGTGAATACACGTTGCCAGAGGGCTTTGATACTTAGAGGCGGTGGAGTCTGCTTGGGCACTGTTGGAGAAGTGTTTTCTGTTACTAGATTTAAGCCACATGCTGGCCGCAGTTCTGTAGGGTGTAGATTCGAGCAATTTAGTTCTGCGATGCCGGGTAGGACCTAGGAGTTATATTGAGTCACACTTTGGGCTAGAAGCTGAACTTGTGCGTCTATGATAGTTTGACTGTGAAGATGGAAAGTCTGGGTGGGAGCGAGTCGCCAGTACAGACTGCCAGCAAGACCTAGGTAGGTGATGGGCTGGGTAGTATCGGAATCGATAACAATAATCATGTAGAAATGATACAGTAGTCCTATCGTTAGGAGTGGTTAGCTGGGGGGTGATGGCGATTATTTTTGGATGGGGTTATTAGTAGTCGGCCATGAAGAATTTTTGGTTCTCAGTTTAGGACAATGCATGTGGTTGAGGAAAGATCTAACTGTTAGTATTTAAATGAGTCCAACGTGGTATTATAAATCGAATATTAGTTTAGTCGGGAGTACTGGTTATGATGAGTGATAGTCGTATGAAGTATGTGTCGGGGTAGAGTGTTCGTGCGAGGCAGGAGGCGTCGTAGAGATATAATGTGATTATAGGAGGTCAGGGATAGCATGTTGGTGATGAGGTAGGCTGAGTGATTTTAGGATAGAGTAATAGAGCTATGAGTAGTTACTAGTTATATGTGAGTGTATAATTTAAATTATTTTGGGAAAGGAGGGGTGGCGAGTGGGTGAGATGCTTCACGCTGGGATGTATTTTTATTGGTCGTTAGGGCTATTAGAGGCTTCTAGAAAAGATAGTAGATATTGTGTTTTGCTTTTGTATGAATTTATTGAGGTGAATCATCGTTAGCTTAGGTTTGTGATGTGCGCGATTTGATGTGTAGTGATATAGGGGGGGGATTATTTTTGTGAGTTATAGGTTTGTTGCTGTTTGTGCGATCGGTCGTCATTGATATATAATGCTGGGGGGGTGGGATTTAAGGTGATAGAGAAAATTGTATAGGAGATGGTTTGTCGTTTGTTGCGTTGTGGGAGGTGTTTTTTTATTCATGAGTGATATATTATTGGTTGTTGTTATTATATTGTTGTATTGTTCTGAGTAATTTGTTTAATTCTAAATCTGACTGATATATTATGACTCTTAAAAAATTATATAATATTAAGAGGAGGATCATTAATTATGATGTATTTTATAGTTTTCACAGTTATGAATGGGTAGGGATCATGATTGTCTAATTATGTATGTAGGTGTACGTAAGAGTTGACACTGTTGGCGCAACTGTGGGAGTGAGTATTAGAGAAGCTGTATGCGCTCGATTGTTGTAGTGTAAGTTGGTAGTGCTGGAGCTGATACTCGGAAGGGTAGGTCTTTTGTGTTTAGGTATAAGGAGAGGATGGCAGGTCCGTGGCGTTATCATTTGACCAGTTAGGCCGTGAAGAGGGTAGACCTAAAAGAACTCTTGGATAAGAGTATCGAGGTGTTTGAGTACGATACATTTTGGTGTTACTGGAAACAGGCAGGTTAAGGCTTCGGGCTTTGGAGTGTGATGGGAGCGAGCTCTCGGAGCATCAGGGCTTGGAAGAGTTAGTCGTCTGGCGATGGCTGGAACGGGATAGCGGAAGAATACATCTGAGTGTCGGGTGATGGTGCGTTGGGGGGTTTATGGAGTGGCTGAGATTGTACAGGTGAAGTCAGTGCTTGGATAGGGTATTATCAGTGGCTAGGTTTTACTCAATGTTTTTCATGATGGGGGCCTGTGGGAGTTCATCCGTATAACTCGATCTGTTCGGTAATAATATTTCTTTAGATTGTTAGGTTTATGTGTTTAGAATTATTATGGGGCTGATAAAATATAGAACGTCTCTCGTAGTGAGGGCATAGATAAGTGATGTAGTTATGAAGGGTGTAAGGCTGTTTTGAGTGGCTGTTTATTTTGGTGTTCGTGCTTTTACTATGGGGTGTTGTATAGGGTTTGATGAGGTGGTTCAATGCAGCTTTGCAATTTAAAGACATGTTTATTTTATGTTTACTGTGTCTGTTAGAGTTATTGTTGTTGATCTGATTTTTAATCAATATTCTATTAGTCAAGGTGGTTCATTTTGTGATTGGGTATGTTTATGATTCGAGTAAGTTTCATGAAAAGGCTTGTGGTTTGTTAGTAGAGCTTTATGCTCTGTTTTTTGGGTAGGATGCAAATAAGATTGTTTTTCAATTCCTAGATGCTATCAAGAATTCATATAGGTGGAAGTTGGTTTTTTTGATATATTGACTGCTAATAGTTAACTGTATATATTTGGTTTGTGGATTAGCATTTTGCAGTTTTATTGCATGTGATTTTTGTGTGTTGCTCTTATAGTGTGATCAGTAGTATAGAATGTGATATTTCTGCTTATTTTTGTTTTCCATTACTTTTTTAGTTTGGTTTATTGTTTGAAGAAGGGAATGGAACAAGTTTTTGTATGTTTTTTGCTGGTATATAAATTCGTTTTTTTAATTATAGTTATGTGTACATGGTTGTGGGAATTGTGTGTTTATCGGATTTGTTAGTATTGTATTTAAGTGGGGCATGGGTGGTTTTGTAATTTTGTGAATTGTTAGGTATCAGGTGCGTTTTTGGTTGTTCGACTGATTTTTAGTAGTTAGTAATAAAAAAAGATTATATTTGTTGGAGTGATTGTGATTATCTATTTGGTGGCGTGAAGGTAGTTTAGTTTTGTTCGTGTGAGGGCCAGGTATAGATGAGGGTATGCTTGGGGTATAGGGGTTTGAGGGAATTAATTATTGTGTTTGGAGGGGTATTAGGTATAAAGATATTTGTCGAGCATAAAGTGGTTATATATTGGGGTTGATTCTGGAGTATTGTTAGTTTAAGGGATTGAGGTTTACTTTTGATTGTTGTTTGTTGTATTGTTGTTTGACTTTTTGATTATCAATATATAGTTTAATATTTTTTATATTTTTAATGAAGTTTTTATTTCGTATTTTAATGTTGAGAGTAAAATTTGCGTTGAGCGGTATGTGAGGAGAATGTTTTCCGCGCGTTATCTTTGTAGGGTAGGGTCTATGGCATGTGTAGGATTGTGTAGTTTAATTATAGTGCTAATGGAGTTTTTGTATTTTGTGAGTTAGTTTATTTTTTATATATATTATAGATTTTGGTTTTTTTAAGTTAGATACGACATGATGAGTATTATTCGATTAGGAAGGAATCGGCGGTGTATTTCTAAGGTTTTGTATGGAGGCCGTTGGGAGTTTCGGGCATGGATTAGATATTACGTCTATAAGTCATTCATGATGTTTTTAGAGTGGTGTTCGGTGTAGGTCTTAATGTATGTTTTAGTATAAATGGTATAGTTGGAGTAGGGATTATTGTGTATTGTGTGTTAATTATAGTAGATTATTTAGTTATTTTACTGTAGAGATTTTGATTTTGTTATAGGATTGAAAATTGAAGAGATAGAGTGTCGTGTCTTTAAGGGAAGGTGGATATGGTCGATTGGATTGCATGACGGCGATGTTTATCTTAGTTTGTAGATTTTTTTTTGTGTGTCCTGTTGCGGTTTACCTATGTTTGTTGACAGTAGTATTTTATTGTTTGTTTGCTTTTGTGGAATAATGATTTGGGATCGCTGATTATGTGAATCTTAGGTGTGTGATCTTGTGTCGATTTCTCTATGTTTGTTGTGAGATATTTTAGTATGGGCATGTCGAGTTGAGGGTTGATTGTCGTGCTTTTGTATGGTGAGGTTTTTATAGTTAAGTAGAGCAAGGGTAACGAATAGGAACCGGATATTGCATAAATCTAGTTGTGCGGAGAGATAATTTGTGCTTTAGGACGATAGAAAGAGCGTTAGGTACTATCTATGTTAATTAGTGGAATTATGTTAAAATATGGGCTTATGATATGGTAGGGTTATAGATCAATGTAAGTATTTCTTGAGTGGGTAATGGTTAAATATTGTGTACTGGAATTAGCGATGATAGAAGGGTGGTGTTTATGTGTGTTTGGAGATGTTATGTAGGAGTATTGGAGGTAGTTTTTTTGTTAGTTTGTGAGTGTAATCGTAGTGGGAGAGTTTTTGTTACTGACTTCTGGTTCTTTGTTTAATTGGTGTTGAGTTGTCATTTTATTGTCGTGTATCCATTATAGTGATATCTTTATTTTTATGTTTGTTAGAGTTGGAATTTATTTTTAGGAGAATAGTACGTTTGGGCGGTATGCACGGGGGGCGTGGGGAGATGTATTTGGGGTTGGGTAGGATTGAATTGTTACAGTATATAGGTTTTCTGCGGTAATAGACTAATTATTGGGATAATTATGTAGTTATTTATGATTAATCTTTATTTTAGTCAGAGATTTATTGGTGTATTGGAGGTATATTATTTAGTTGCATTGTTTTAGAATAGCGTGGATGGGACGGGCAAGCGCGCGACGGACAAGGGGTTTAGGAGAGGTTCAGGACGTAAAGATTTGCACACTAGTATAGGTTATTCGTAAAGATTTAGGAGTGTCAGTAGTATTAGTTGGTTTAGTTAGGGCTTTGAGGATATATAGCCACCGATTACAAAGCTGTGGTCATCATGAGTTACTTATTTGATTTCTAGGAGAGGAGGATGAGGTGATAGTACAGGGGTTCTCTAGGTGCTGGGTAATGTATATGGTTGGGGAGAGAGGGTGTTAAGTTGTGCTATTATTTGTTGGTTTGTGAATGGTGGGAGGGAGTGTTAGATATGGTAGTTCTATGAGATGGACTATAAGCATGATATGTGTGTTGTGTTGTAAGATAGTAGAGGCGTCGTGGTAGGTGAACACAATGTGACGAAATGTAATTCTTAATTGTTTAAATGTTTTTGTAGTTGTTGTTTTAGTTAAGCATACGTGTATTAGATGGCTGTTTTAGATGCTATAGCTTTGATTAGATGAGGGCTGTGAATAAGATAGATAGAGATAGATAGAATTGTTTGTTGTAAAATATTTATTGATTTAATGTATTGTATTGAAAGAATATAGTTGGATATATTGATGAATATTTATGTTGACTAGTGATTTACTATGTTATCTGAGATAAACACTTATATTTAGTTATATGTGTTGAGTTTTGAGTAACTAATTTTTTTTTAGTAGTGCAGTGGGCCAGGATAGGATAAGAGAGATGTAGAAATTCCACCAGATCGGAGAGGGTTGTCTAGATGAGGGAGGGCGGTCTGGCAGAAGCGAAGATTTCGTTCTTATTTAGTGTAAAAGAGCATAATTGTGAGTATGCAGACTTGTTAGTTATAGGTTGCGAAGAGCACATAGTTTTAGTTTTATGCGGCGACAATGGGATTTAGAATGGCTTGAGATGGATTATAGATCAAGTGATTAGGGAGAGGTGGTCTGGGGTTTTATGTGTATGTAGAGCGTGGTCAGGGTAGAGACTTTTTGGTGTCATGTGTGTAGTGGGTATTATTAGATTGATTTTTTTTGTATATGGTTTAGAATAAGTTTAATCTATTATAGGTTGATCTAAGTTATTTATTCTTATGGGTTTACCCTATTTGTGACTGGAAAGTGTGCAGTAAACCCAATTTTCAGCGGGGTGTTTTATGATTTTCCTATATCACTGATATTTAAGTAGCTGCATAATATGCTAATGTCTCTTAGGTAGAGCGTGTTAAGATATACTTGTATTATTTATATGGCGAAGTTTTGGTGGCGAGTTGATTAGTGGGTCTTTGTTAGTGGATCGATGGGCACTTAGGGACAAAATATTTAAAGGCCTGTATCATGATGGTGAATCAGTTTTATATCGGTCAAGGTGTTTAGAATAGTTGGTTATGGAAATGTCTGAGTGGCGGTGCGGGTTATGTAGGAGGGATACGATGCGTAGGTATTTTGGATGATGATGGGACGGATAATATGGTTAAGATGTGGGTAGGGTAGGTAACTCCAAAGGGAATTTGGTCGTGTGGGATGTTGGGAGGGTGTGGGGTTGAGGTCTTGGGTGTGCAGGTGCAACGATTTTGTTTAAGGAAAATCCGTCTTTAGGTTTTTGGTGGGGTATGTGATGAGCAAAGCTAAAGTAATATAGATAGGTACGACTGTAGTGCTATAGGGTGCAGTGAACGTGTTGTTGTATAGTACTTTTTTCTTTTTTGGGTGGGTTAATCTTCTAGGGATGAGTGTGTTGTCTGTGTTATATGATAAGCGAATTTTTGATTGTGTGATTTTTTGTATGGTAGGTAAGGACGATGAGTTCTATTGGTATGCGACGTAAGAGGTAAATCGAGTCGACAGATTAAGTGTGATGTCACAGTGGTGGCATATAGGATGTAGTGGCTGGAGGGGGTCACAGTGTGATCCATTGTAGTATGTTGTGTTTATCTATAGGATGGTACCTATTTGTTAGTTTTCATTTGTTTATTGTAGTTTGTTTTCGGGGTATGATCGCTTAATGTGTGTATTAAGTTAGGGTTTGATGCTGGATGTAGACATTATTTTGTTGCTTGTCACCTTATTTTGCTTATAGAGGATATGAAGAATGCAATAAGTTAGTGTTAGTGTTTGTATATAGAGTTTTGGAAAATGTCAGTGGGATGCATTTGTTGGCTCCTTTTGTATAATTTCGGATGCTTAAGGGAAGATCTTTGTGATACAGAGATAGGTGTTTAGGTTTTGTTGTTAAGTTGTATGTTTGATTAATGTTTTCACTCATGATAGGAGGGTTATTTGTGGGAGATCATTGGGTTTGATTGGTTGTTTTTTTTTTTGGATGTTTTGTTAATATTGTAGAGATCTTATTAGGATTATATTTTGTATATTGTCTGATTGGAGTGCCAATTTTCTTGTATTGTATGAATATCTATTATTTGCTTAGTTGTATCTGGAGTTAGATGATTTATGTATTTTGTTTAAGAGATGAGGGGACATAGTTGGGTGGTTTCGGTAACGATTGGGCGGAATGGTTTTCATGAGTGTCGGGTTGTAAAGTGTATTATTGATGAGCGTGGGGGAGTAGTCTAAGGTGTGAGAAGGTTTATCTGATGGTCTGATTAGGTATTCTCGGTAATAGATTCAAGATTTAATGTGAGGTTTATAATATAAGTATGAAAATTATACTGTGAGTTAGAGATGGATGTCAATTGGAGGATGCATTTCTCGTGGAGAGATTTTATGATGGGTGAGTTGGACGTTTGTTTGGTTGTTTATGCAGTGGTAAATGGCATTTATTATTTGAAGAGCTCCTGTTAGTTAGTAACGCTGAGATTATTTGGTTAGTTTGGTGAATTAGGGAAGGCATGTTTGTTGTTTAACATAGTTTATTAATTTTCATGTGATAGAATGGCTAGTAAGAGAAATAAAACGTGAGAGGAAGTTTAAAGAGAAGTTACTTTTTAAACCAAAACGTGAGATTTAATCGTAAACTCGATCGTATGAGCTAGGCAGACATGATGTAAATGTTAGATTGTGATTGCCTCACAAAACAATGAAAAAAGTGTTCCATCAGCGAAGGCACACATCCATTATTTGTAATTAGCGCCTTATATAACCAAAGAGCTAATGTATCTTATGGGGTTCGTTTTTGAGGCAGGATGGGATTTCTTTATACTGTCAGAATTAGTGGGCTAATATATAGTGTCTGAGGTGTGTGACTGTGGGTGTGGGCAGTTCCAGAATCACGCCTCATGTATACCTGATTGATCTCGAATGTTCGGGTTATAGAAATTGTACATAGTAATTGGTTATTAGTGTTGTATTGTTCTATAGTGGTAAGAATACTAATGCGACTATCATAGTGACGGCTTGGGTGTTGGTTGCGGAAAAAATGGAACTGACACGGAGTTTGTATCTAGTTTTATTGGTAACGTTCAAATGTTTTGTATTATTATTATGGCTATATTGTAAGGTGAAGTAGCTATGGTGTAGTAAAGTCAAGAGAGAGAGATCAGGTTATGTTGTCTGCGGTATTGTGATGGCTGTAGAATGAAGGTAGTTCGCATCCACGTGATGTAATAAATATGAAGGTTATTGAATAAAGTTTTTTGGGAAACCGAAAGTAATGAATGATTTTGAAAAATAGATGGATATATTGGGTGGATTTTAATGTTATGGAAGTCTATCCTGATACCAATGTTCTATTATTAAAATTTGTTCAATATGACATTATTTTTGGAGATTTTATACTTCTTGGTAATCATATTCGATTTTTTGTTCTTTTTTTTTTCCAAAAGGAGCTCACTTTGACTGTCTATTGAATAATGATTTTATTTAAGTTGGCAACCTATCTTCATTGAATGAAGCGATCTTGCGGCAGTTAATCTAAGCGTGTCATAGAGGGAGTTTTACCTGGTGTCTTAACTTTTTATTGAAGTATTATTTATTAAAAGCGAGTTATTCACTTTTTTACTAGAAATTGAAACTTAATTATAGATTCGATTTAATTAATTTAATTATAAATATCTTTATAATGGTAACATGCAATGGTTTCTTTATATGTGATGTCACAGCGAGAACATGAATATAGACAGAAATATATTTGTCCACAACCTGCCAGGGTCGTAACTGGAAAAGATGCTAAAGTTTATTATATATACGTTAATTTATATGTTACTGTCACTAGCGCGATTTCAAGCAAATATTGTGTATGTTTTGAGTTATATTGCTTATATACATTTAGTAGACTATCTGGTGGTTGGCCTGACTAAAAAAGTTTATCAGACTGTGGAGCACACTGCATTTACACCAATATTAACAGAAATTATTATCGATGTAAATTCTGAATGGATAAGAATTCGGGTTACTACTTTTATATCTTAGTTTTATAACAGCACAAAACACGGATGTTCTGCCGTTAGCGTGGAGGGGTACAATCTGAGTGGGAGCGCTGCGGCGCCAACCGGCGTCCGTTCGTACCCCGAGGGGACATCAAAAGAAAGTCTATCATCGTCGGCGCTAGAGGTTACCCTTTTTACATATTGATACTTTGTTAAATAAACCATAAAAAAAGCTAACTAGTCCAAAACACTTTTAAAAATACAAGTGTAAGGTAGGTCTAAAGTGAGAAATGGTGTTATTCTTGGAGACCATAAAGTTTGAATGCCCGGATCAGCAAGTTGACCGTATGTTCCGTTGTCATAGGTTGGAGTAGACGAGTTCTGGAGGGTCCAGCGGTACTGAAATGTACGTAGGATGGACCTTTCGTGGACTGACGACTTGTTGCAAAGGATTCTGGTGAGGCTAGAGATGGGAGAAGCGGAGGGAGATTACGATAACCAGTTGGGGAAGACATTGTTCGGTCCTGCTAGTTCTTTTCGCAGAATGCTGTTGCAATCTCTAGTAATCCCAACTTTGTATTAACTCGGCATTTTCTGTGTGAAAAGAGTGGTAACGGTGGTGGCATTCTTTGTAAAGGTTTGTATTCGGAAAACGACTAGGAATTTCGATTTTTTCTTCTGATGGTGGGTGGCTGTGCGTGCACTTTATGCCGGAACTATTGGCAAGGATGTATTACATTACGGGTCCTAAAGATAATCGCAAAGGTATGGACATATTCACTATAAATTAGAAAATATTAAGGTTATGTATAATAATAAATATTAAGAGGTATTACCATCTAGCAAGTCTCTTATTTTGTCCATGTAAATTTCAAAGTAAGACACCTTGATGTGGAATTCTAGATTTTCTTCCATTGCATAGATGTGGTTGAAAATATCGTTGACTATCCGAGGTATTATACCCTGTTTCCCTGGATCTCCTATGATAAGCAAAATGAAACAATGTTAATTCACACCATCAATATACAATGTTGTTACAGTATAGACCATAATATATTGCATTTACACACCTATGACACCTTCCATTGTATGTGTTTTACCAGAACTTGTCTGTCCATATGCAAATATAGTACCGTTGTAACCTGCCAGAACATCTGACACAATACTCTTTGCAGCTTCATTATAAACTTTTTCTTGTGTTGCATTTGGTTTAAATACTTTGTCAAATAAGTATACTTTACCCTACAAGGAAACAAATTAAAAAGTTAATAAATATGCTTAAAGTAAATTACGGCTCTTGTTTTAACCCATTGAATGCCGGGAATGAAAAAGACAATAGTGTTTTATTGTGTCTGGCACCTTAAGGCATCATTGGAGGTCTAAGGGTTAAATAAATATTTATTATTGATCCTTCTTTATTAACAGCTCTTAAATATATTTTTTTATTAACCTCAATTAATTAGCAGATGGCAGGTCATGTTTTAGTGATTATGCATAGGTCTGTTATATTAATGGCCTGTCGCTTATGAATATTGAAAGAAGACATTTTCAGTACTTTAGGATGATTCAAATGGATTATTCAAGTGACCTCATTTAATTGCAGGAAATAAATGTTTATTTGGATGACTTATATTTTATACAGACAAAACCATTTCTTGAAACAGTTTTACTAAAAGAGGTATCTTTTATATAAACTATATACTTATTGGAATAATCATCATTATAATCAGCTCATTAAATGTCCCCACCGAGAGGCACAAGCCTACCTGTAGAGGGTATACAGGCCTTAGTCATCCTGGCAAATCTCTTCACAAGTGTGCAAATTTTTTGTCACAATGTTTTCCTTCACCGCTAGAGTGTTAAATAATGTATATGTTATTTCGAAAATACATTGGCACATGGTGGGAAATGAACCTCAGCCCTCCTGGTAGAATGGCAAAAGTCTACACCATTGAGTCACTGATGCTTTTTGTATCATATTGTGCATTATCAAGGACCTGTAAGTGTGGTGGTGGGATTTAGATGTTGAACTTAAAAGCTTCCACCATGATTTAAGCAAAGTGATGGTTTAAATATATTGTACTAAATTAATGAATAATTAATTTAAGACTTCCTTTTTTTATGTTAGTATGTAAATAACTAATTCCAACAAGAATTCAGTGTGTTGTTAATGAGTAAACCACATATTTTATGTGACTATTCATCACATAAATAAATTAAAAAACCCTACAAGTGCTTTACTATTTTGTTAGTCTTATTATTATCTTTAAAGACTATAACAGTTTAAAAAGAACAAGAGTTAGTAAAAGGTGTAGCAAAGTATGTCAATTTCAAAATAATGACCATTGCATTGTAATATATTATGCAATGTAATAAAGAATAACAACTCATTGAGCATTAAAGCATTCATATGATAATGTAACCTGTGTAAAAGTACTTTGCAGTCCAATAATATGAACCAAACCATTTAAATAAAGACTTTGTGTAAATATATTAGAAATAGGATTTATTATTTCTTTCGTAATAGTTATTTAATTTCTAGAAAGAAATCGCTAATAAATAAACAATGATAAATGGAGTGGTAAACAAACAATTCATCAATAAGGTTAAACCATACACAAATTCTAAGTGATCTAGATTCTAATGTGGCATAAGTCATATTTTTATAAAATATAACAACTAAACAATTGATATGATTAGGAATATGATTCAATACATGTAGGATCAAACCAATATGTTTCGTAAAAAAATCTAAGACATTCAAGGAATACTCGGGTCAAGGTCGAGAAGGTATTTGTATTGATTTTCGACAAAACAAAGAAATCTTGGTTGTTATGTATCTATATTTTGTAAGAATCTCTAATTTTACGTGATAATAATCATAATCATCGAAGCGGAATAAAAAAGAAAGGCCATTTCGTAGCAGGTGAACAAGTCGTAATGTATTAGTCATCATGATCTAATTTAGGGCGATGATATTAAAGTACCCCATCAGGAATCCATCAGTTAAGTCAACTTACCCCTATTGAAATACAATTGTCGTCAGGTCCTGAAGGAAACTTTACAATAAATTTCGAACCAGCCTTTTCTTCAGAATCATTGAGTGGCCGAAATCGGCATACGACTCTAATGCTGTCTTCAGCAGCAATCTCCCGATCAGCTGCCATTTTATTAAACAAAATACCTTAAACTTAACACCGTCTAAAGTAATTAAAAAATAAAACGTTCTTGGAACATAAAACCGTGCATGAAGAACTACAAAGATATAATTTATGTCACTGAAAAAATCTTCATGACAGCGATATCAAAATGTCGGCCATATTCTTCACAGAAGAAAGGTCTGAAGAGACTTCCTATTGGTCGGAAGAATATCGTTTGTCCAACATAATGAAAAAAATCGATTTGTTACCAACATAAACTAAATTCAGGAAACATTCTGAAACCAATATTAAAAGCTATTTCATGATGCGATACAGTAATAAAAAAAGGCGGTGAGTGTAAATGGAAATTTTTAAGTTAATATTAAAGTTGAATACTTTACTTATTACCGTCTTTTAAAATGGCACCAAAATCGCACTCAAAAAAGATTTAACAATGGATATGAAATTGGAAACGTTCTTTGAAACTTTTATTTCAGCCAATGACAATAAGCACATTGGTTCTTTGAACCAATCAGTAACTAAACGTCATTGATGTATAATCAAAAGTGACAGCTGTCATGTAAGATACGTCTTGGTTCTTTGGGTTAGTTACTGTCGACAAATCCAGGGTGCCAAATGCACAAGGTTTCCTCGTATAAATACGAGATTAATGGTCTTTCGTACGAGTACGAGGATATTATCAACCTCATACAATTATGTACAAGTAATGACACCTATCACATAAAAAAAAACTTTTACATAAAAAAATCAATTGGTTGCATTTAGACGATCATTGACTGCAGACTGTAGTAGCTATGTCAACCGGGAATACCCAGATTAATAAAACATTGTTTTCTACATTAGTCGTCTCGTAGTAATGTCTTCCACCGGTAAACTCCCGAATGACAAAAGATTCTAATTTTACTATTTGATTTGATTCTATGACACATTTGATTTCACATAAATAATAATTATAAGGAGCTGTTTAATTTATTTAGAATATTTAGTGCTAAAAGCGCGAGGTTTACGAGGTTTGAAAGTAAAAGTAACAGATTTTTAGATGCCTCTTTTGTGCGAGGAAGGAATTTAATTTCGGGCTGGCAACCCCAGACAAACCAGTCAACAACTTAGTGGTACAACCTATTTATTTATTTAGTGTATGAGTAATCTACATCATTCAATAATTTCTACATTTAACAATAAGTAGTTATGAAGTAAAATGTGTAGTGTAGTTTGCTAAAAACATATATTGGTGAGTTGTTTAGTTAGTAATGTGTCATTTATGCATGTAATGTTGAATAATGTGATACTTGTACGGTACGTACGTTCATGTTCTCGACCTGGTTTTTCAACTTTAAAATATGACTGGCATTCATTGAAATTGTGATGAAGATATCTTACCTTCATATTCATTTATACATTCACGTTCTCTCTCGTTCATATGTGACCTGACCTACCTATTTCACGAATTCGTTAATACCTCAGAAAGCAACTCGTTTTCCAAAAGGCTTTAGAATACAAATGTGCTAAATTTTATTTCACATAAAAAGTGAAACTCAGGTTTTTAGTCATTAGGTAATTATTAATACCCAGAATAATTAACAAATGAAACCTATTAATGAATAAAAATACAAATACAAGAGCACTTGAAAAATAATCAGCCCCTTGCACTCTCCGGGTGATTGTTTTATTAATTTAAACATTGATTAATTAGTATATTATTGATTAATTTATTTTTAACAAATCAATCCTGGAATTTTTACGTTCTCATACATACAAATTCATTTTCTTTTGATTTATCTGTCCCTAAAAAGATAGTAAGGGATAATAAAAGTGGCTTATAAAGTGCCATATATTTTGTTATGACTTTTTTTTTAAACTTATTGATCAATTAGGTAATATAGGTTGACTTACATTTTAATCACACCAAATTATAAAATTAAAGGCTAATAGAATAACTATTTCGGTGCTATATTTATATATTTAGAAGTTTTGTATTTGAATGCACACTATATGTTAAATGATGATGTTAAAATAATTACCACAGTGGCTTTCATAGAATATAATTAGTGGCTGAGGTACTATTTTTAGAAACATACTATTCTGCAGAAGCTTGTTTATAAGTACTTTAAACTTTTCGGGAATATTGTGTGCTTGCCATAACACCTACTTTGTCACTGTAGCTAGCTTTTTGGCTTCTATATTTTGATTTTGTATTTGCCATGAATTCGCTTAGAAGTAGAATACTAATTGTCTTAGCTTTAAAGAAAGTTTCCAAAAAATTACAATCTCACATTTAAGAAAACTTGTGAGAGTCTCTGTTGGTTTCAAAACTGTGTGTTGCCAATACCAGGTTTAGCGAAAAGTAAGGTCCATTATCCACTCTAAGCCCATATTTTAGGACAAGACTTGAGTGTTGATCTTTACCTAAGTAGAGTGAGAAAGGAATAACGCTCTATACAATAAAAAGCACTATCCCTTTCTAAGTTAATTTTAGTTAGAATCAACAATGAGTCTCGTTCTAGAATATGGGCTTAAGACTACTGCGGGAAGTCTTAAGAAAAGCAATTCTTTGTGGGACAGTTATTGCCAGCGAATCTTTGACCACTTGTGATGCTCCATTATGGTCTGATTCAATAGCCAGTTAAAGTTCCTTCTCCAGAGACCAAAAAATAACACAGGTGCAGGTTTTATTATCTGTTAAGCCTTAGAACCACGATGTTATACCGAAACTTCATTTGCGTACTGCAAAAGAATGGAATGACCTGCGTGCGTCTGTGTGTGTTAAAATCTACCATAAAATGGAACAAATGAGTGCAAAGTTTTACTATTGAGATGTTATTGTATCTTATGAACTCATTTTGAAATCAGCAGAATTCAAAACCATACCTGTTCATAGCATGTTGAGCAACCTTGAGCCTGTTAAAAAAGCACTTTAGTGAGCGATCACGTTTTACTTCCATATGTCATAATTAGCAACACACACTGAGGTATTTTGGACAAAAAGATCTCCCTCATCTTTCCGCACGCTGCCCATCTCAATTGGATTCGACGAGAAACCTTCTTCTTGATGTTGGACCTACCCATTTGGACTACTTGTCCCAGGTATACATATTCGTCTACTACATCGAGAACAGAACTCCCAACTGATATCAGTATAGGTGTAACATGGATATTAGACAAGATTTTCGTCTTGTCCATGTTCATTTTAAGACTCACCTGTTGCGTTGCTCTGTTCAGGGTATCGAGCATAGTGCCTCAATTCTACGTCGATTCTGCTATGATTACTATATCATCGGTAAATCGAAGATGAGTGATTTACTCGTCATTGATGTGGATGCCAAATCCTTTCTAATCGAGCAGCTTAAACATATCTTCGAACGCAACTGTGTTCGGAGATATAACATCTCCCTGTCTTACTCTTAGGTGCAATTGGAAAGGTTGTGTAAGCTTTTCATGTACTACTGACAAAGTAGCGCCCTCGTACAAGCATCTCAATACTTCGATATAACGGTATTCAAAATGGCACCGTCGGAGAGTATTTAGCGCAGCTCAAGTCTCGATAGAATCGAAGCCTTTGTCATTATTAACAAACGCCAAGCATAATGGCCAGTTATACTTTCCGGTCTTCTGTACAACCTGTCCGTACGTAAGTTGTCACGCCAAATTAAAGATAAGTGGTGGAAGGATAAGCTTCTCATATTCAGAGCCTTGCAGACTCGAACCAGCTTGGCGAGTTTTATTCTGAGATCCGTAAGCTGATTGGTACATCCTGCCGTGTGAGAGTGCCTATCAAGTCTTCGGATGGAGAGCGACTTTTGACTAGTAAGGAGGATGTCTTAAATCGCTGGGTTGAGCATTTTAATACATTGATCAATATTGATCGAACAGCAGAGCCATCAAGCCAATGTGGCCTAACATTGGCTTGATGGCTCAACTTCCCCTTGTGACTGAACTAGATGAACCGTTGTCGCGCGAAGAGTTTGTCACTGCCATCAGACAGCAACAGAACAATCGGGCTGTTGGTATCGACCGTATACCAGGGAATTGCTGAAATACTGTGGTGCTGAGATGCATACAGTGATGTGGGAACTTTTTGTGCGTATGTGGGAGGAGGAGAGTGTCCCGGATAATTTTAGGGTATCATCTATGATTGCCCTCTATAAGCACAAGGGTGACCGGTCTGACTGTGGTTCTTATCGAGGTGTCGCATTATTGTCGGCCCCTGGTAAGGTCTTTGCCAGGGTACTTTTGAATCGGCTAAGGTTATTGTCGGAGAGGATTTTACCAGAGACTCAGTTTGGCTTCCGGCCTGATCGAGCACGTGGGGCAATCTTTTCTGTACGTCAATTACAGGAAAAAAGCAGAGAGCAGGGGCGTCAGTTGTATCTCTGCTTTGTTGAGTTGGAAAAAGCTTTCGATAGTGTGCCTCGTAAAGCTCTCTGGGTGGTGCTGCAAAAACTGGGATGTCTGATAAGATTGTGAGACTATTTGCGACTCTGCATGATGATATGCAATGCTGTGTTTCTGTGGACGGTGTACAGTCTGAGTTTTTCCCCGTTACCTGTGGGGTTAAACAAGGATGTGTTTTAGCACCACACTGTTCGCACTATACTTTGCAGCGGTAGTTAAAGAGGTTTTGCAATCTTCGACTGAAGGTATTCGAATTCGTTTTCGCACAACTGGTATTCATATTTAATTTGCCAGATTAAAAGCGTGTACAAAGTGTCGCATACAGTCATCACGGAAATTATGTACGCTGACGACATTTGTTTTCTATCGGAAACCGTGGATGGACTTCAGCAATTAATGTCAGCGCGGATCTTCAATTTTTTTGGGTGGGGCAAAAATTAGAAATGCCGCCCCCTTTATTTATTTTACCTTTATCATCCTATATTATTTCACTAATTTATATAATAGGTCCTCAAATTGGACAAAGCTGCAACTTTTTACGCAGCTGTGATCAGTTTCAGAGATATTACATCTCCTTGTCTTGCTCCTCGGTGCCAATGATAAGCCAATGGTAAGCTCTTCATGTACTCGGCCTGACATAGTAGCGCTCTCGTACAAACATCTCAACAATTCGATATAGCAGTAGTCAAGTCAGGCACCGTTGGAGGGAATGACACAGCACAGCCCAAGTCTCGATCGAATCGAAGGCTTTCTCATAGTCCACAAACGCCAAACATAATGGTCAGTTATACTCTCCGCTCTTCTGTATAACCTGCCACAGCGTATGTAATATGTAGTCTATGGTGCTGAAGCCTTTGAGGAACCCGGCTTGTTCGGAGGGCTGGAAATCGTCAAACATATGCGCGAGACGGATCATAATGACTCTGGAGAATAACTTGAAGATGTGGCACAATATCGTAATGGGTCGTTAATTCTTCAATAAGCTTTTAATATCTAAGATAACTCGTAACAGATGTAAAAACGGCAAGATTAGTTTATTTTAGTCATTTTTATAATGTAATGTCGTATGGTCTACCGTTGTGGGGTACGGCTGCCGACATTGATACAATATTTGTGCTACAAAGAGAGCTTTTATCTACAACCTTAGACCACGTGACTCTCTTAAAGAACAGTTCAAAGAAATAAATTTGTTTTTTTGTAATGTAATTTTTGTATATTTTTGTCGTTCATAAGTGCTTTTTGTAAGCCTAATTTAAATAAATGAATTTTGACTTTAACTTATCATACCCGGAATATTAGGCTCTCTCCAAGCGGATACGAAAACTCGTTCGCAGAGAATTCTACTATTTCAATACAAGGTTAATTAAGGACCTTATTAAGGAGAACAGGGGGCCCAAAGTTTTCCAAAAACCACTTGGAATCTACGTGCCCTACTAAGGCACCATTGTACGTAGGATATCCCGGATGTTGACGTTAGCGAAATTAGTGCAGCACTGAAGCAACTGAGAAATGAAAGGGCCCCGTGGGATGACGGTATTACGACAGAACTCCTAAACACCGGTGGACAACCCATCCTTAGGACATTAGGTGAGCTCTTTTAATGCCGTCATCTACCTGGGAACTACACTGGAAGCGTGGTCCACAAGCGTTCTTTAAGAAGGGTGATAAAGCTCTCTTGAAGAATTATAGACCGGTAGCGTTTCTGATAAGCGTCGGTGGCGTCCTTCTCCAGATTGTCCAAGAATAAGTTTACTTGGGCTAAAACTTGACCGGCACAATTTCGGAAGGGAAGCTAGTAGGAGGATTCATTTGGGCTGGCGGCATCAGGCAAGTTACATCAGATCTTCACGTCGACGATTCCGCAACGCTTAAGGACAAAAGTCTTTGAGAAATACGTCCTACCCATACCAACATACGCAGATGAGACATGGACACTGACTGCGGATTGGTTCAGAAATTCAAAGTTACTCAACGAGCGATGGAGCGTGCTATGTTGGGAGACTCTTATACATAAAATCAGAAATGATGTTATCCGCAAAAGAACTAAAATTACCGGCATAGTTCGCCAGATTAGCGAACTGAAGTGGCAGTGGGTAATGATGTCGCAGAACCGATGGCCGTTGGAGCAGACGAGTTCTGGAGCGGAGACCGCGTCTTGGCAAGCGTAACGTAGGACGCCCTCCGGCCCGATGGACCGACAACTTGCGAAAAGTCGCTGGTCTGGATGAGAAAAACGGAGGACCGGAATATCTGGCGCAAAATGAGACAAATGTCCAACAGTGGACTGCGATAGGTTGAATAGAGAGGGAAAAGGTTTAATCACCTTTCTTGAAGAAGAACACCACCACGCCATTGCTCCTCACCTTTGGTGTCGCACCATCACCGATTCCGGAATTAAAAAGCTTCTGAAGGGTCTTAAGCACTGGCGTGCCCCCTACTTTCAAAAGCTCTGCGGTATATCTGTTTCATAACCATCCTAACCTCGGCAAAAAAGCAATGTCATTAAAAAGTTACAATTTATCAATTATTGGTATTGATATTAATCAATTAAGTTCTATAATGAAATAAGACTACTCGCCTCAGCTTTTTCGAAGTCACACTGGATGAAAAAGGCGTTTTATTTCCAATTTATTTTGTATATTTTCTTTAAAAAGATGGTCGCTTGATGCAAGTAAAAGGAGCTTAATTGTTTTTTTTTTCAATTGTAGCTGTCCATCATGAAAATGATATAGCTTTAAAGCAGCTAAGTTGGCATCAATTAACATAGAGAAAAACTACGTAACTTTGAAATAATACACTGCTGCCCTGTATAGAGATCGACGAGAGAGTTTTCGTATACAGCGTCATTCCTCAGATCGCAGCTGCACCCGCCTGCTGACCGTGATCTGCGGGCGCCTATTTAGAACTATGCAAAAAAATGTAATAGTTCAGTAACATGCCTTACTCCGCGCTCCGGTTCAGTCGTATTTCTATGGCCATGCACTTGTACTATTATTTATTCCGCGGGCAAGTAAGGTAAATGATGAGTGGTCCATTAGTCGTTTGCCGCCCCCTGACCGTGCCGCCCGGGCACGTGCCCCCGTCTGCCCCCCCTAGATCGGCCCTGTTAATGTCACAGTTTTACCAGGCCTGTTGCAAATTCGGCCTTGAGATAAGTGTAAAGAAGCGGAAGTGATGTCGTTGGACACCCACGGTCGTGAGACAGTTTCAATACAGCTTGGTGGGGACGTGCTAAAGCAAGTTGATAATTTTCGCTACTAGGAAGCACCGTAATATCTAGGTGCGACCTGATGTCGAGATCAACAGAAGAATTGGTGCTGCTTCTGCATCCTTTGGGAAGTTGTATTCTAAGGTTTTCTGCTCTTATGACTTGAAGTTGGCTACTAAAATATCTGTGTACATGGCGATAGTGCTGCCAAGTCTTCTATATTCTTCTGAGACGTGGTGTGTTTATCGTCGACACATTCGCGCTTTGGATAGATTTCATCACCGATGTCTGCGTACCATTATGAGGATAAGTTGGTCTGATCGTGTGCGTAATACCGAAGTGTTGCGTCGAGCCAATTCGGTGGCATTGAATCGTACATCATGCGTCGTCAGTTCGATGGTGCGGTCATGTATCGCGGATGTCGGACAATCGTGTGGCGAAACGTATCTTTTATTCTGAACTGCAGGAGAGTAAACGTAAGCGTGGTGGCCAGATCCTTAGATACAAAGACGTTCAGAAGCGCCATATGAAGAGATGCAAGATTGAGCCCTCGGAGTGCTTTGGCAGCGCAGCGCCCTGAATGGCGTCGGCTTGTTCAGAGGCAGTTCGATTTTTGAAGATCAGCGTAAAGCTGATCTAGACGCTAAGCGCGACGAATTAAAAGCCCGAACACCCGTGACCATTCAGTATAATTATGTCAATGGTAAGTCTCACGTGTGCAAATGTGCTCGTGAGTTTACTGCAAAGATCGGCTACATTAGCCATCTTCAAGCGGCATGTGCGTGTACTGTTTAGGAGTCGAAGTGGTCGCCATGACCGAAAACGGTCGGATCATTATTCACAACCTGTCCCATAGTATGTCATATGGTGTTAATCCTTTGCGACCGGTTTGTTTGGGAGGCTCGACGTCGTCAAACCTACGCGCGAGACGGTTCGTGATGACTCTGGAAAACAACTTGTAAATATGGCTCAATAGCGTGTCTATAAATCTTCAACAAGTTTTACCATTCTTGAAGAAGCCATTGCTCCACACATTTGGCGCACGCATCACGATACAGAATCAAAGAGCTTTGAAGCGTCTTAAGCACGGCGTGTTTACAGAAGCTCTGCAGTAATTTCGCCCTATCGGGCCTCCTTACACTTATACGCTTAAAGTGATTCAGAGCCTCCTTATCTCGCACAAGGTGACTTCCGAATATTCTCAGAGAGATGTCAGGTTAATTTAGCTCTCGGTTCTTCGGCTACGCTTGAAACGGGTATATTGGTCGAAATATTTGGCGTAATCACATGACTGCCAGATCTCCTTGTCAT
>PQWD01010211.1:0-47787 GCA_019425675.1 Leucinodes orbonalis | reverse complement strand
TGGTATTAGTCAAATGTTCGCTAAGCCCAACTTCGCGCGTTTTTGTTAAAGAAGTGTTTTCACACCAGGAAACTAAAAAGACGGAAAATTTCAGTAAAATCAAACCAAACAAAAATTTTGTAGTTTAAGTTCAAAGTTATGAAAGTTAATATAAGTTTGGATCTTGAGCAGACAGCTGGAAGTATTCATGGATTGCAACAGATAATTGCAAGTTAATATGAATTCTTGGCGACCCGTGTGGTGTAATTGATTGAGACGTTGGCTCTTCAAGGGTTCCGGGTTCGATCCTCGGGCAGTACAAACATTTGTGTGCATGAACATGTCTGTTTGTATTGTCTGGTCTGGGAGTTTTCTATATATGTATGCATTAACAAAAAACTTTTCTACGTATTTTTATCCATTGCTTAGTTCCCATATTACAGGCTAATGCTTAGTTTGGTAGTAGATGGCGCTGTATGAATGTCAGTGGATATTTATATATTCTATTTTCCGCTTTTCTTATCCAGCCTTCACCAGCGACTTTTCACAAGTCGTCGGTCCATCGGGCTATTGTCTTTCAGTATACATGAAATTATGAAAAAAGCATAGATTCGTGATATGCTCACAAAATAATTGAAAAGTGTTCCGAATACAGCGACAGACACACATATTTCGAATGAGCGTACATTTACCTAAACAAAGAGCCTACTACTGTATTCTCTTTGGCGATTCGTTTTTTGAGGCACGGTTGGTGTATCTACCTTTATATATACAGAATATCATTGTATCATCATCATCATCATCAACTCATTAAACGTCCCCACCGAGGGGCACGAGCCTACCCGTATAGGGTGATTGGGTCTTAGTCGTCCACGCGGGCCCAGTGCGGATTGGACGACTTCACAACAACCTTCGATCTCTTCGCAGGCGTGCATGAAGGTTTCCTCACGATGTTTCCTTCACCGTAAGAGCGTCGGATAACGTACATATATTTTTCGAAAATTCGAAAATACATTGGTACGTGTCGGGATTTGAACCTCAGCCCTCCCGGTAGGAAGGCGACAGTCCACACCACTGAGCCACCGACGCTCATCATCTACCATTGTATACATATACCAAATTAAAATTACTCTCTAACTGATATGAGTTTAATCCACATTGTTAAACAAGTATTTCAATAGCACGGTACTATTAGAGGAATGTTATTAAAGTCCAGTAGCCTGTGATTCATTGCCAATGCTAAGGAATTCTCACAGACATCCGAATATACAATTAGACTGGACAAGCCGCCAAGTTTATAGGCAGTCCCAGTGTCGCAATTTCTTATCGGTTCTTACCTGTGAAAAGTTATTATATTTCTTGGTAAATTTACTGATTCATTGCGATGATGGCATGTTACAATTGCACAGGATGGCATTTTAGAAAAAAATGCTAATTTCTTCTAATATTCGTGCGTCTTGACTCGTCTCACAGAGCGTAAACTGGCAGCCAGTGTATGCTCGTTGAGCTTACATTTGTCGCACTTTAAACGCGGCTTGCCCCATCTCCTGTATTGGGAAATCTGTAGGAATTCTACTACCATTCATGCCTCGGGTGTTTATTATTTCAATTATGTTTTGTTAAACTACTTCTTACATGGAGACTATTAGATATATAACGATTTAATAGAAACTTTTCATCGGATATAACAACTTTTATTTCGCGCTGCGTATATTTGTTTATTGGGTACGAGCGTCGGTGGCTTATTCGTGTAGATTAGTACCTTCCAATCTGGAAGGTGTTCAAATTTCGTCACATACCAATGTCTACGAAATTATATAAACGTTTATCCGAAGACTTTTGACTATCTTTGACGATTTTTGCTTAACTTGCGTCAACCGTTAGTTAGTATTTTTAAGTATGTAATTTACATTAAATTCTGTTTAACTTTTATTTTGCTAAACTGCTTCCATGTTAGCTGTGCTTGTCGTGGCAGTTTGTAATTAAGGCATCACTACTTGTTAGTATCGCTTACGTATGTAGAGCGTCGGTGGCTCAGTATTGTGGACTGTCGCCTTCCTACCGGGAGGGCTGAGGTTCAAATCCCGACACGTACCAATGTATTTTCGAATTTTCGAAAATATATGTACGTTATCCGACGCTCTTACGGTGAAGGAAAATATCGTGAGGAAACCTTCATGCACGCCTGCGAAGAGATTCGAAGGTTGTGTGTGAAGTCGTCCAATCCGCACTGGCCGCGTGGACGACTAAGGCCTAATCACCCTATACGGGTAGGCTCGTGCCCCTCGGTGGGGATGTTTAATGAGCTGATGATGATGATGATGTATAATGTCAATGTAATAAGTGTATGTTTTGTAAACTGTCCTAAAATAAAAAGAAATAAATAAACCGCACGCACCAGCTGCTACGCCGCCCTCTCATCCGATTTACTTAACAATGACTCATCAAAATACACCCTCCTCTATTCTCTTATATAATAAATTGCATCCCAATCATCTCCTAATCCATTACTCCACGATGACAGACCGATTGTGGGAAACAATCCAAAGGACTTTCCTCTACCCATCTCTCTCGCACCGAAGGCTTCCACTATCTCCCATCCTGCTCGGATTAGCCTGATCCCGGTATTACACAGGACAGATCTCGTTCGGTTATCTCGGCTAATTTTCTAATCTCAATCCTGTGGTTGGAGTATTTTAGTATTTACAGCCCTTAACTTACTGTCCCTTCCGTTGAATAATGGCCGAACTTAATCTCTTCAATTTCATTTAAGTGGTTGCGTTTTGGAACCGACAGATATTTCTACGTATAACTAGATGAAATAAATTATAAGATGTTCTTTTATTGGATGGCTATTGTACTTTAATAAGGTGTGTTTTGAAAATAAATGCATATTATACTGGAGAGGGCTATGTTAGGTGTTTCTCTACGCTATGATTTTCGAAACACGGATATCTGTAGGAGCACTAGGGTGACAGACATAACCCACAGGAATAGCAAGTTGACGTGGCAGTGGCAGGGCTCATAGTGCGTGGAACCGATGTCCGATGGGTCGGAAAGGTTCTCGAGTCGCGTCCATATACCGGAAAACAAAGCGAATAGGGGTCGGCCTTCCAACCAGATGGACTGATGACCTGGATAAAGTGGCGTGAAGCAGATGGATGTCAACGGCTAGGGATCGGCCCGCGTGGAAATCATTAGAGGAGGCCAAAGAAGTTCCCAGACTAATACAAACTGATTCACGCAGCAATGTTTTTACTGCGTGGTTTTCAAACCCGGAAGCCATCAAAATAAGAACGAAATTAATAAAAATAGAATTCCCAAACAGTTCTTACCGTCAAACTTAGAGCAGCCTAATTTAACAACTAACAGCAATGTTACTCCCTAAAGATACGTCCTACAACAAGTAGGTAAAATTATTTCCACGACCCCAAAACCACTTTCAACTTACGTCGCATTATACATGAAATTCGTTAACAGAGACCGTTAATTAACGGACAAAAGGTTTAAAGTTTCACTGACTAACGGCTTGCATGCTAATTGCGTTACTGGTCCATTATGGTTAAGGATTTTTCAAGTGAACTTTATTCGCTGTTCTTATTTTACTCATTCTATATACTCGTATTATGGTTGGAAAATAGTGCACAGTAAATTTAGAAATTCCTTGCGTGAAGAGCACGTTAAGTCCAAATCCTTGTATAGAAAGCGATTTTTTTAATCGAATCCATTCATACACATCATTTCAGCTCATTGAACGTCCCAACGAGGGGCACGAGCCTACCCGTATAGGGTGATTAGGCTTAGTCGTGGACGACGTGCGGATTGGCAGCTTCACGCAGCTTCTCTCTCGCAGGCGTGCGTTCCCTTACGATGTTTACCTTACGTAAGAGCGTCGGATAACGTACATGTAATTTCGGAAATTCAAAAACACATTGGTGCGTGGCGGGATTTGAACCTCAGCCCTCCTGTAGGAGGGAAACTGTCACACTATTGCGCCACCAACGCTCTCATATATACATTTCTAATTCATTCATTATGGCTTAAGCTGAGGTGGAACCCTTTGACCTTTTTTAGTGTGTATAGTTTTATTTAAAACAAATAAGTGCGTAATAATATGTAATATTTTTCTTGAGTGTGTATTTTTTATTGTAAAGGTCAATAAACAGTTTTTCTTCCTTTGTTCTTTAATTCATCAATAAAATGATTAATCAATTTATATCACAAGCAACCCAGATCGACTGCTTCAAAAATACAGTCTATATTAAAAGGCACGAAGCCTTAATAAAACCGTTTCGCACGTACGATACTCGTAGAGACCGCGTAATAAAGTCTTGTACTCACAAGTCTTACAACAAATTGAAACGCGTCATGTTGATGTCTCATCACATTAAAAAACAGCCCAAGATTCAGCATGTAGCGGGAGGATAGACGCAATAACTGGAAGATGACGTATCTCTGTTACATCAGCTCATTAAACGTCCCCACCGAGGGCCACAAGCCTACGCGTAAGTGTTTAGGCTTTAGTCGTCACGCGGGCCCAGTGCAGAGGAGCCGACTTCAAGCACAACCTTCGAATCTCTTTGCAGGCGTGCGCAGGTTTTCTCACGATATTTTACTTCACCGTAAGAGCATCGGATAACGTACATATATTTCGAAAATTCAAAACCATTGGTATGTGGCGGGATTTGAACCTGCGCCCTCCCGATCCAAAGGCAACAGTCTACACGTAGAGCAACCGACGCATATGACTCATTTGACTCATGATATTGTTCCGAATTGACGTAATTAAAATGACATTAAATATGGCGGCTAATATGTGACGTTAGTCCACCATAGAGTATAACATGCGAATTTCAAATAGCAAAGGTCTAGCATGTTCTAGATATTTCGCGAACTATGTAGAATGACGTCGACGCTGCGAGCTTAGCGGCGACAGGTATATGTATAGGCGGACCATGTGTGCGCCGGCAGTCTTGTTTCTACTCAAGAGCGAACGAAGAGCGAAATACCTGCGACTATAAGGAAGAAGCGAGTGATACAGCGATATCTAAGGGATCGTCGAGTGTGATATAACAGTGTGAAGAGTTAGCGAGTGATTATTACGTGTGTGTGCGGAAAGTGTTCTGTTATAGTGTGGCAGTGTTAATTACGGATTTTAGTGCGTGCGTTAATTGATTAATTAGTACGAGTGTAAGTGTAATTAGTGTGTGTGGTAATTAATAGTGGTTAATTAATAAAGTGTGTTACCGTGTTATTTCTTCGTGTTTAGCAATAATTTATCCTGAACCCCCAGCTCATAACATTTGGTGTCAGAAGTGGGATAAATTATGCCTGTGCTACGAAGGAAGATACGGACGTTGTTCGTACTAGAAGCCAGCGACAAGCCGCTATGGACAGAGCCGGTTTGAAGAGTCGCCATCATCGGGCAGCCCAGCGAGCTGCAACAGAAGGTGTGCCGGACCATCTACGGCCTCTGCAGCGTCCACTTTCGATATGGCTGCATTGGTGGCATCTGCTACAGGAACAACTCGCCGGCAGGAGGAACAAGCTCGATGTTACAAGAGCAACACACCAACGAACACGACAAGACAATGTCCATGCTTGAGGAGGAGATGGCCAAGGCGGCGATGGCTGATGCCGACGCTGCGCGGGAACCACCCGCGTCACCGGGGTGGTCGGAACAACTGCTCGCCTCGTCGCCGTGCGACGACAGGCGCGGGATTGGAGGGGAGGATGAGCTATCCGCAGGGTCGCTCTCCTCATAACCCAACCCTGCTGCCGTCGTCGCCCATCTCCAACCTCAACCTGGACATTGTCCAAACCAACCTCCAGCACAGCCAATCTGCAACGGCTTGCTTGCGCAGGGTGCTGGAGATGAAGCCCGAACCATTGCACTGATCCAAGAGCCGTGGATCAGGTGCAACAGAATCTGCGGCCTCAGTAATATCGGAGGTAAGCTGATTCTAAACACACAAGACACGGGAAAACCACGCACCTGTGCATTCATACCCGATGATATACCGACCACAACACTGACTCAATTCTGTTCCAGAGACCAAATAGCTGTCAGGCTCGCAACTGACGGCGACGCACCAGACATTGTCCTAGCCTCGGTATATATGCCGGGCGAGGAGGAGGACTGCCCACCAAAAATGATGAGCGACCTGGTGAGGCACTGCGAGGATGCCAGCCTGGACCTCATCATTTGTACAGACTCGAATGCACACCATCCGCTGTGGGGATGCGACAAACCCAACCGCAGAGGTGAAGTATTAAGCACTTACTTATTTTCCACTAACCTTAACATTATCAACCGGGGCTCTGAACCCACTTGGGTCACAGCACGCGGTCAAACAATAATTGACCTAACGCTAGCCTCAGAAAGGGTAAGTAGCCTTATAACCAACTGGCACGTATCCGACGAACCTTCCTGTTCTGATCACAGACGGATCCGGTTCTCTTTAGTAGCCAACACAAAATTACCTGAACCAAGACGCAACCCACGCCGCACAGACATACCAGGCTATAAGCGGCTTCTAGCCGCTTTACTAGCCAGTCACTTACCACCCACAACTCTAACTGACCCCAAACAAATCGAACACACAGTAACCCAACTCTCACAATACATAATAGAGGCATATCACACCTGTTGCAAGCTAGTTAACTCAAACAAGAGGAAGGGGAACCCTTGGTGGAATGCTGAACTTAGCAAGCTCAGGACAAAGATGCGCCAACAATTTAATAGAGCCAAGAACACCAGACTCCCAGAGGACTGGGATGCTTACAAAGCAACACAATACAACTTTGGTAAGCAAACCAGATTCGCCAGCAGAGCTGCTGGCGCAAATTCTGTGAGGAAATAGAATCAAACAGCGAAGCAGCCAGGGTCAGGAAAATTTTATCCACTGATCAGAATCGGGCCCCAGCTGAAAAAACCTGACAACACATACACGAAATCGGACACCGAAACTAGTAAGGTCCTGCTAGAAACACACTTTCCAGACTGTATCCTCTCTGAGGACAGGACCTGGACAAACGAACCAGAAAACATACATCATAATGATGCAGACTGGAGTAGAGCCCGCTTTATAATAACAGAGGACCGCATAAAGTGGGCAATTAACTCCTTCAAACCCTACAAATCAGCAGGTCTAGACAACATATTCCCCGCCCTAATCCAATGGGGGATTGAAGCTATAATACCATGGCTGAGAGTCATCTACGAGGCCTGTCTGGCACAAAAATATGTCCCGCTCGCATGGCGAGAAGTGAAAGTCATCTTCATACCCAAACCGGGTAAAACTGACTACACAGACCCAAAAGCATACAGACCAATAAGCTTAACATCCTTTCTATTAAAGACTCTTGAAAGGCTCTGTGACCGATATATACGGGATGGACCTCTCCAGGTGCTACCACTACATAAACAGCAACACGCCTACTCCACAGGTAAATCAACAGAATCCGCGCTACACAGTGTGATATCTAAGATTGAATGTGCAGTAGACCACAAAGGCTCCTCATTGGCGGCCTTCATAGATATAGAAGGCGCTTTTGACAAAACTATGTTCCACAGCATCAACGTAGCTCTCGAGAAACACGGCGTGGACTCGACACTGCGAGGATGGATCACCAATATGCTCAAATTGAGGGCTGTTCAAGTCACAGTAAATGATACCACAAGAGCCATGGTAGCCAAAGGATGCCCCCAGGGGGGAGTCCTATCACCCCTGCTATGGAACCTTGTGGTAGACGGCCTTATCAAACGTCTGAACGACAAAGGCTACTTTACTGTCGGCTACGCTGATGACATAACCATAATAATAAACGGCACTCATGAAAACACACTCTGCAATCTTATGCGTCAAGCACTAAAAATAGTAGAAGATTGGTGCAAAGAATGCAAATTAACCGTAAACCCGAATAAAACGGAGCTCGTGCTCTTCACAAAGAAAAGAAAACCTACACCCATGCAATTACCGCAATTTTTTGGGTCAACCCTGAAACTATCAACTGAAGCCAAATACCTAGGTATTTACCTAGACAAACAACTGAACTGGGCTAAACACACAGAGAACATCACGACAAAGGCTACCATAGCGCTATGGCAATGTAAGAGACTACTGGGTAGGAATTGGGGCATAAGTCCTAAAATCACTCACTGGCTCTATGCCACAGTTATCCGTCCGGTCGTCACCTATGGCTCCATAGTCTGGTGGCCCAGGACAAACTTGAATACCGCCCAAAAAGAACTAGAAAAACTACAAAGATTCGCTTGTGTAGCGATTACCAGTAGTATGAAGACAGCACCCACTGCTGCTCTACAGGCGATGCTGGGTTACCACCCCTGCACCTAGTAGTAAGGGAAGAAGCTGCACTTGCAATACTTAGACTGGAGATATCAGGTACCCTAAGAATGGATGCCAGAATTAAACACACTCGCATAAGGGAGGATGCCATCAAAGTACAACCAATGTTGGCGGCACCGTGCGACAGAACCTCGAAAATACACTGCTTTCAGAAGCACTACAACATAGAACTTCTACCTGAATGGCACGACTACTCGGGCATAAACGAGCTGAGAATCTACACGGATGGATCAAAAACAAACCACGGCACAGGTGTTGGAGTGTTCTCCGACGAACTTAATATAAGAATATCTAGCACCCTTGGTATGCATAACAATGTCTATCAAGCGGAGTGTGTCGGTATAATACAAGCAACGCAAGCCGTAGAGACCAGAGGAGTCACGGACACGCGCATACGAATACTTTCTGACAGCGCCTCTGTACTCCAATCACTAAAGAAAAACACCTTCACATCCAAATTAATGCTAGAATGCCATAACGCGTTAGAACGCGTCTCGGTGCGTAACAGAAACACAGTGACACTACAGTGGATCAAGGGACACAGTGGGTCACGTGGAAACGATGCAGCGGACGAGCTGGCGAGAGGAGGCTCAAAAGCCAAAGCCATCGGACCGGAGCCAACTATACCAATCCCTTTTAGCCAGCTCAAGAGCTGGATAAGAGATTACACACAGACTTTAGCAGCGGAATGGTGGACCTCGACACCAGGGTGCAGGCAGTCCAGGGAGGCCATGCCTTCCCTGGACAGGAAACTGTCCAGGCGTCTTCTACGCATGGACAGGAATAGCCTTAGACTGGTGACGGGGACCATCACTGGACACTGCGCACTTAACAAACACTTCTACACGCTAGGTATCACGGACAGTCCTCTATGCAGAGCGTGCATGGAGGAGGAGGAAACGGTGGCGCATGTGCTTCTTAGGTGCACTGGCGTAGCTCAGATCCGCAGGGAAACTATCGGCTCACCGGTAACAATCGCGGACGCCCTGAGGAGACCGGGAAAACTAATCTGTTTTTGGAGGGAGGTAGGCTGGCTGGAGTGACCAGAAGGCCGCCATGGCTCACGCACAATGGTCCACCGCACGGACTAAGTGCGGAAACCAACGCCAATAACATAACACAGAGCAACTCCAGGCCGATAAGGAGGAGCAGGCTCGCCGACAAGAGGAACAGACGAGACTGTTACAGACGCAACTCCAGGCAGATAAGGAAGAGCAGGCTCGGCGACAGGAAGAGCAAATGCTCCTTATCAAGGACATCCATAGCAAGTTTGGGAAGGATCTTCAGGAAGTAAAGGAGCAAATAGGCCACCATGAGAAACGGATCACAGAAGCTTTCGATGAGATTGCCGACGTCAAGAAGGAAGTAAAGGAGCTAAAGATCACCAGCGGAAGCCCGTTATCTATTGGTTGCGCGCCTTCGGTAAACTGTAGATTGTACGTCGGCGTACAATCTACAGTTCGAGGTGGTTAAGAAAACGAACTCGTGGACGAAATCCCATGCTTTGACGGCGCTAACACTGGGCCTACGGGGCGAAGCGTTGTCGGTGCTTGAAACTCTTGGCAAAGATGTGACATATGGGCAGTTGGTGCATGCACTGGAATCAAGGTTTGGTGATGCTCATTTGGAACATGTGTTTCGTGCGCAGCTTAAAAGAACGGTCCAGCGCGTTGGTGAGAATTTACAACAGTGGGATTAGAAATCTAGAAGCTTGTTCGTAAAACATATCAAACAGAGCCCATACTATCCCAGAAGATGTTGGTGCAGGCCTTTGTGGATGGCATCCGGGATTTGGAAGTGAGAGTAGCTGTGCAACTTGGACATCATGCTACGCTAAAGGACGCTTTGGCCCATGCGTTGGAAGTGGAAGCCGTACGACAAGACCAAAGAACCCACCGTTCAGGGAAGTTGTTGAAGGCTGAGTGTGAACCTTGCGGAGATTTATCCCTAATGTTATTTATGTGGGCTCAAAGGCCATCTCCGCTTGAACTGCCGTAAACAAATTAGCGCCAGGCAGACTGAAGATCGCGAAGAAAGGGCGGTAAATACAACTGCCCAACATCAACAGGGAAACGAATAAGCGCCAGGACCGTGGGGCGGGTGCTGGCTGGTGTTCCTCGAGCCCCGAAGATTTCGATTCGCCAAGCTCAAGACGGGAACAGCCTGATAATAAGAGGTGAAATCAACGGGATATCGTGCAGGCTAACGTTGGATACTGGTGCTTGACGTACGGTCGTCAGTTCTGAATTAGCAAATCATCTTCTTGGGGGCAGCAGTGAGAACTTCGAGCATCTTCAGCAGATATCGTCGATGATTGCATATTGGGCCTAGATTTTATGCGAAATCATGACTGCAAGATCGACGTTATGTGGCACGTGGATCTTGCAGTCAATGTGGCACAGAAGAACTGATGAGGTGCTTGAGGTGATAAGGTGCTTCATCAGGAAATGTGTTCTGCTACGAAGAACAGTGCTTTTACCCAGGTCCGAAACTATAGTTCCAGTACGTCTACCACATTATTATGGCAACATCGTTGTGTGCTTATAGAAAGTTCAAATCATTTAACACCGTGGAAGATGGCACGAAGTCTTGTGAAATTTAGTAAGTTGCCGCGGTACGTGTATTAACCTTCCGCTGAGGAACAAGTAATTAAGAAGGATACCATAGGCACTTGTGACGGAGTAGCGTGGCTGCGTCGATGTGAAGATCTACCCAGATCTGGCAAAAGACCGACCAGGCATTGATGACTGTGTTTGAGGAATGTCAACAGTACTTGACGAAGGATGAAAGACTGATGGCCGAAGGTTTGTTGGTCAAGTATAGCTACGTTTTCTCGACAAATAATGCAGATATTGGGAAAACTGGGTTGGTAAGACACAAAATTAATACTGGCAACGAGGCACCGATCCACCAGCGACCGAGAAGATTACCAGTGGCCTGTGAAAAGGAGGTTAAGGCCATGATCGATGGGATGCTGAAAGATGGCGTCATCGAACCTCGTCTAGCCCATGGTGTTCACCTGTTGTCCTAGTGAAGAAGAAAGATGGGAGCCTACGGTTTTGCGTAGATTATAGGCGATTAAACGACATTACAAAGAAGGACAGCTACCCGCTTCCGAGAATCGATGACACGCTGGACACGCTGGACACGCTGACAGGAATGAAGTGGTTTACGACGTTCGATCTGAAGAGCGGGTACTGGCAAGTGGAACTCGATGCCAAGGACAAAGAGAAAACTGCCTTCTCAACAGGTTTATGGCAATTTACGGTCATGCCATTCGGTTTGTGCAACGCTCCTGCTACTTTCGAGAGATTAATGGAATTAGTGCCTACTGGCTTGATTGGAGACGCCTGTCTAGTCTAATATCAATAAGTTGCAGCAACGCTAACAAAATATCACGATTAGCAGGTCTCCTGTAACTTACACTAGCAGACTGTCCTCATCCCAGGAGCGGGTAAATATGAGCCCTCCACCCTATCTCATTCAGTCGTGTTTTAAATAAATAATGTTTAGTCATCCTTACGGGAGCGCAATCAAATCCTATTTAGGGGATAACAGGGGTTCAAATCGAAACATTATATGACAGGTAACTGTTGTTACCATTCTATTGCTTGGTTGAATAGAAATGACTCGTTTCACGTTCACGCTTAAGGAAGAATATATGATGCTCTATTTATTGCGATCGCATTAACATGTTATTGGTTATTTTGTACGGCCTTCGATAAATATAAAACAGTTCAGCCATAACAATGAATTACTGTTTTCAATTTGAATATGTTATGACTAATGACACAGATAGTACGTGATTAATTATGCTAGAGTAAACATTAATGTATAAAGAAGAAAGGATAGGTAACGAAATACTGTCATTCCATTTCCATGCTGTTTGGAAAGGTCTATGATTTATTGAAAGTCCATAAAATATCATCATCATTACTGCCATAAATGACCTCTGACGACGAATTAGCGTGATGTTTTGATTGACGATAGTTGAAGAGACGGAGAGTAACAACTCTTTATTGTATACTAGCTTTTGCGTGCGACTTCGTCCGCGTGAAATAGTTACTTTGGCCTAACGCTCTCTTTAACCCGCCAATTTTTGGATATAGGTGAGTTAAAACTGCGATATCTCATAAGATATTAATTTAAGTTGAATGTCGTAAAGGGCAATTTTGTTTAAATATATAACGTATTTATTTGGATAAGTATTATTATTATATTTATGATAACACCTTCGCAAATGATGCATTATTTTAGATTTTTTTTAGCAAAAAATATGTTATATGGAGCTAACCTCAAAAGACAGACATATGCTGTCGCAAACTTTTTGTAGACCTTTAAAAGGGGAACAATACTCTCGTACGTGACTTTTGCGAAACTTTAACCGTTTACGCAGCGTACGCAGCGGAAGCTCCAAGTATGATAAAATCCCCCCGATTTTGAAACATTCTTCATTGCTGCTCCGCTTCTATTGCTCGTAGCGTATTGATAAATAAGCTATCTAACACTGAAAGAATTTTTCAAATCGAACCAGTAGTTCCTGAGATAAACGCGTTCAAACAAACAAACTCTTCAGCTTTATATATTAGTATAGATTTTAAGTTTCAAAAAATTAAATGTCAAACATACACATAGGTCATCTTTCACGATTGTGACTGCGTGTTTAAAAGAAAGTGTGTGGCAATATTAGATTCTGCTCCTACATAGAATATTTTTGTTATATGTAATTTTTTATACTTTCTTCGGTTTTTTTTCAGCTAGTTGATATACTTATGGTTCAAAATGTAAGTAGGTAGCCCCCCATTTTTTGTAATCGACAATTTGTTTTTGATTATTTCAATATTTTATTTGCCTGTAAAGACATGTTTTTTACACGTTTCACATAAATAACTCCATAGTAATGTATAATTGTATGTCGCTGGCAAGTCTGTACCAATAAATAAATAGGTTTAAAAAATATAAGTACTCATGTTAATAATAAGATAAACATATGGGGATTTTCATAATAATGCGACAGTTAATAATTCGACCAATGTTCGACCACAAAGCGGCGTGGCGATAAGTGGTAACATTACGACGTCATAAGGCCGCCAGTGCTGCCATAACTCACACAAGCTGTTACCCAAACGGTTGGTAGCACTGATAATGGCCGATAGGCCTATACCGCGCCATTTAACGCAAGCCTATTACGAAAAAGGACCATTTGTATTTGATAATAAGCAATATTTCTGATGACAATAGTTAATAGGTTCACTATTTTAACGTAAACTTTATCTGCCTTCGTGGTCTAGTAGAGAAAGTAAGAAGTCTCACTGATATTGAGACTGCAAGAGTTGTGTATTTAAGCTATTTTCACAGCGTGATGTCTTATGGTCTACTTTTGTGGGGGTCTGCTGCTGATCTACAAACAATTTTTGCATTGCAAAAAAGAGCCATCCGTTCCATATACGGCCTTAAATCATGTGACTCACTAAAAGACTTATTTAAACAAATAAATATTTTAACATTACCGTCTCAGTACATTCTAGACTGCGTTATCTATGTACACAAAAATTTACATGTATTTTTAAAAAAGTTAGATAATCATAGTTTGAACACTAGAAACAAACACAAACTTGCCATTCCAAATCTCCCGCATGATGGATTACGGCCCGATATCCCCATGGATATGCTGTGGGGGAAAGGCCTGTACCCTGCAGTGGGCTTTTATAGGCTGATGATGATAATTAAATTACTGATAATATTTTTATAGACGTCGCTCGAACAAAATCCTCTGACAATATTACGAACGCAGTATTAACTACCAGTATTATTTTTCATCAGTATCAATTAACACGTTTTTATGCCATAATCTATTACAAAAGAAAAGAAACAAATTAACTTAATAGAGGAAAACAAGCACAAAAACAGTTGAGAAATGAACCGACAAATGCAGGGCGGTCTGTCCACGATGACTGGTAAAGTGAGGATCACTTTTACCGACGAGTTCCGTAGATTTTATTCAAAAACAGACTGATAATTATCCTTCCTTATTGTAATGACAGAATGGTTATAAGTTAGTGGAGTGATTCGTAGCAAACCTTTTATCAAATGAAAACTTATAAAGGGGTAACGTTAAAAATAATTCTTTTCTCCGCAAACAATCAGCAAAAATAATTTAGATTCAATGAGTGCGAATCGCAAAAGCTTAAGACAGTAAAAATGCTTACTTTTATAAACTACCTTATGCTTACTTTGATATAATAAACTTATTAGATGCACGATCTCATTCCAAAAACTTCGGCAAAATTCTGCTCATCGCGTCAGATGTGCAGAATTTACATTCATAATGACATACGAGTATAGTATAGTACTGCTCGTGTTTTTGATTTTGTACTCTTTTATAACGCGTTGAGGTCAAAATTGAAATATTTCTACGTTCTTTATATAACAATAACTGTACGTGTGTGTCACGGAGACGTCGGCTGCTATACGAAGGTTTCGGGGTTCGAACCGGGCAGTACAAACATTTGTGGGCATTAACATGTCTGTTTGTAATGGTCTAGGTGTTTTCTATGTATAATATGTATTTACAAAAGAATCTATATCAGAATATTTATCCGTTGTTTAGTACCCACAAAACAGGCTTCGCGCTTAACTTGGGGCTAGATGGCACTATGTGTATGACTATAGATATTTATATTAAAACCACACATAGCGACGATTGTTGAATGCAAAAAAGCTAATTTCTAGGGTATAAGAAAGTTTATTCGAACTCAGCTTATCCGAACTGGCACAAAAACATCGGTTTGTTTCAACAAGTTATAATTGAGCCTCATTATACAATGGATATCAATTTCCATAAAAGTTTTTTGTTTGGGTAGATTTTGCCGGCGCGGTCGATCCCAGTCCCAAAGCTAAAAACAAATTCTCCCCTAAATGGTATTAATGGGTTATTTACCCAACGCCGCGGTACATTAAAATTACTGCTACAAACAATGAGTTCCGGTGATAAAATAAATATATTGGTGACACTTGTTTGTATTAACCTTATACCGGTTGGTACTTCAATTTACTTATGGCGGTCTTTTAGACCCATGTAAATTACGAAATACAGTACATAACTCTCCTATTTCACAGGGTTGCCTTGGGTAGGTATCCAACCTACCTAGGCTATTAGTTGTAGGATTGAGTTTCGTCGAAGGCAAGTATTGTTCGCAGCTGGGGGTTCCGGATAAATTATTGCCAAACCGAAGAATAACACGGTAACACACTTTATTATTAACCAATATTAATCACACACAACACCAAATTACACTTACACTCGTACTAATTAATCAATTATCGCACGCACTAAAATCCGTAATTAACACTGCACACTATAACACAACACTTTCCGCACAACACACGTAATAATCACACGTTAACTCTTCACACTGTTGTATCCTCGCTTCCTTCTTCTTGTAGTCGCAGGTATTTCGCTCTTCATTCGCTCTTGAGTAGAACAACAAGACTCCCGGCGCACCCGTCGGCCCGCCTTATATACCTGTCCGGCCGCTGAGCTCGAAGCGTCGACGTCATTCTACATAGTTCGCGAATTATCTAGAACATACTACACTCTTTGCTATTTGACAATTCGCATGTCATACTCTATGGATTGTCTGTGGACTGACGTCACATATTAGCCGCCATATTTAATGACATTTTAAATACGTCAATTCGTAACACTGCCCCCTTCCAAGAAATGCTCGTCCCGAGCATTATCTCCATAGAAACGCGCTAATTTGTTTGCGGCAGTTCAAGCGGAGATGGCCTTTGAGCCCACATGAATAACATCTAGGGATAAATCTCCGCAAAGGTTCACACTCAGCCGTTTCAACAACTTCCCTGATGCGGTGGGTTCTTTGATCTTGTCGTACGGCTTCCACTTCCAACGCATGGGCCAAAGCGTCCTTTAGCGTAGCATGATGTCCAAGTCGCACAGCTGCCCTCACCTCCAAATCCCGGATGCCATCCACAAAGGCCTGCACCAACATCTTCTGGGATAGTATGGGCTCTGTTCGATATGCTTTACGAACAAGCTTCTCGATTTCCAATCCCCACTGTTGTAAATTCTCACCAACGCGCTGGACCCGTTCTTTAAGCTGCGCGCGAAACACATGTTCCAAATGAGCATCACCAAACCTGGATTCCAGTGCTTGCACCAACTGCCCATATGTCACATCTTTGCCAAGAGTTTCAAGCACCGACAACGCTTCGCCCCGTAGGCCCAGTGTTAGCGCCGTCAAAGCTTGGGATTCCGACCACGAGTTTGTTTCCTTAACCACCTCGAACTGTAGATTGTACGCCGACCAAGACGTTGTCCCATCGAATGGCGGCACTTTAACGCCTTTTGTTGAAGGCGCGCAACCAACGGATTGCGGGCTACCGTTGGTGATCTTTAGCTCCTTCACTTCTTTCTTGATGTCGGCAATCTCGCTGAAAGCTTCCGTAATCTGTTTCTCATGATGGCCGACTTGCTCCTTAACTTCTTGAAGATCCTTCCCAAACTTGCTATGGATATCCTTGATAAGGAGCATTTGTTCCTCTTGTCGACGTGCCTCTTCCTTGTCGACCTGCAGCGCGCCTGTAGCCTGTCTGCCTCCTCCTATCGCTGGAGTTGCGCTTGTAACTGTCGAGCTTGTTCCTCCTGTCGGCGAGCCTGTTCCTCCTTATCGGCTTGGAGTTGCGCTTGTAACTGTCGAGCTTGTTCCTGTAGCAACGCCATCAATGCAGCCATATCGAAAGTGGACGCTGCAGAGGCCGTAGATGGTCCCGGCACACCTTCTGTTGCAGTCGCTGGGCTGCCCGATGATGGCGACTCTTCAAACCGGCTCCTGTCCATAGCGGCTTGTCGCTGGCTTCTAGTACGAACAACGTCCGTATCTTCCTTCGGTAGCACAGGCATAATTTATCCCACTTCTGACACCAAATGTTACGAGCTGGGGGTTCCGGATAAATTATTGCCAAACACGAAGAATAACACGGTAACACACTTTATTAATTAACCAATATTAATCACACACAACACTAATTACACTTACACTCGTACTAATTAATCAATTAACGCACGCACTAAAATCCGTAATTAACACTGCACACTATAACACAACACACACACGTAATAATCACACGTTAACTCTTCACACTGTTATATCACACTCGACGATCCCTTAGATATCGCTGTATCACTCGCTTCTTCCTTGTAGTCGCAGGTATTTCGCTCTTCGTTCGCTCTTGAGTAGAACACAAGACTCCCGGCGCACCCGTCGGCCCGCCTTATATACCTGTCCGGCCGCTGAGCTCGAAGCGTCGACGTCATTCTACATAGTTCGCGAATTATCTAGAACATACTACACTCTTTGCTATTTGACAATTCGCATGTCATACTCTATGGACTTGTCTGTGGACTGACGTCACATATTAGCCGCCATATTTAATGACATTTTAAATACGTCAATTCGTAACAATATTCAAGTATTTTTGTGATCAAACACTCACTCACTCATACAGAGTGTCACTCAAAGAAACATATATTTCGATGATAAGGTATTTGAGAGAACTTTTGATTCCAGTACCAGTACAATATCCAGTGTGTGTTGGTGACTCGAAAGGAGAGGTAAAGACCATAGCCAGTAAGCCCTACTGGCTATGGTCTTTACATATGGTCTTACTTAACACGAGTCGTACAACAAGAAGAACAACAAAAAATACGATTAGCTTCGGTGTGAAAAAGTGGAAGATCCCTAAAATCCCCATTTACAAGCTATTTAGTATGAACTTAACCGATTTATGTATCTGCACGAAACAGCATGACGCAATAACTTTCTTTTATCTCACTACGCAAAAATAAAGAACGACATAAAACAAATTTTGTCGTCGAACATAACAAATTTATTTGCAACCAAACGACGAAACCACTTCAGGTGCTGTTGTAAACAGGGGGTTTATGATTTGTGTTATCTTATTCATGTCCCTTTAACGGGCATATAAATTCCTTTAGTTAGTATTCTGTGTCATTTGTTTTGAGATATTCTGATAGGAAAGTTTTAGGACTTATAATTCCTTAACCCTTTTATATCTAATACAAATTGAATCAATTAAAATCCATCGTTTTGAATAACAAAAGATGCCAGATCTTATAGCTTCACTTCTAAATCTTTTGAAGGCAATGCTTAAATATGAAAAGACTTATGACTTACAAAAGCTAATTCTAAAGACAAGATGGCGCCTTCAGTAATCTTAGTTAATTATTTACAATTAATACCTTACTTTTTCCATTAAGCAAATGTGTCTTAAGTATTTATTATAAGATAAGTCCTTATGTAATCCAAAGTTAAGTTACTAGAAGCGGTAAGTAGAAAATGATAATAATTGGTTCTAAGTATGAACAAAAGTCCATCTTGCCGTTTCTTTTAACAACTAGTTTCTAAGATTTAAAGCCCACGGAAGCTTTCTAACATGAAATCACCTAAATTTATTCTTCTTCTCTCCTAAACTTCCCACAAAAGTGTAGATATCCCACTACTACACCAAATGAAACTAAATAACTAAATTAATACAAGTATTCCAGTGATACGTGAACAGATATTTTTTAATTTAGGCCTATATTTATGTAACCTTCATAGATATTATGAACTTTATATTTGATGAATTGCTTTATCATCTTAATCTGACCAAAGAGTTCATCATCATCAGCTCATAAACGTCCCCACCGAGGGGCACGAGCCTACCCGTATAGGTTGCTTAGGCCTTAGTCGTCCACGCGAGCCCAGTGCGGATTGGACGACTTCACACACAACCTTCGAATCTCTTCGCAGGCGTGCATGAAGGTTTCCTCACGATGTTTTCCTTCACCGTATGAGCGTCGGATAACGTACATATAATTTCGAAAATTCGAAAATACATTGGTACGTGTCGGGATTTGAACCCCAGCCCTCCCGGTACGAAGGCGACAGTCCACACCACTGAGCCACCGACGACCAAAAAGTTACATGGAAAATATTACAAAAACAGTCCGAAACGTTTATGTAAATAGCATAAGTTCGTCTGGTACCCTGTTGGGCTCGTGAGTTCCCCAAGGTTGAATATTAGGCCCTCTGCTGTTTAAATTGTCTGTAAAAAGTACTACGTACTATTTGCTGATGATGTGTGTATGAATTCTTGTAAATAGTTTTTAAACTTGTATGGCATGATGGTAAAATTTTAATAATAATCACAAGATTATTATACTACAACTAATGCCTGAATATAGACATTAAAAATGTCACTGCTCAACAAAATTGTTTTCCCAAACTGTTCGAAATATGACAGAAACGCTTGTAGAAAGTACTCGTGACCCACGATTATCCATTATCTGATACAAAATTACTTCTGCAAATAAGCCCCGACGGGATTAACATAATTTAGGTAATGTGGTGGTGAAAAAAATATGTAAAATCCTGCCTTATCGGCTCGCGAAAATGATGTCAGCCCGGAGTGTTTTTGCAACCGCACGATGTTAATGAGCGGTAGCTTTATTTTTCTTTAAATATTTTTATCATTCTGACAATATTTATGGTGTTTTAGCTAATAAACTAAGGAATCTGGGTTCGATCTTTAAAAAACACGAACAATTTGTGTATATAGAATATGATTATTTGTATTAATCAGGGTATTTAGAAAAAAATATGTAAGAAAAATATCTATAATTTTGTTTATTTAATAAAGATATGAAGATACAACTTTCTGCGTACTGTGAAAATGTTTGTGTGAATATTGATTCATTTTTTTCTCTTAGTCATGCTGCTACAGAATATCTTGTCGAATAGCAAATACTTTTTTTCGCTTGCTTTCAACCCTTTGAAACGCACTGAACCATTACATAGTACTTACTATATCAGAAGGCACGTTAAGCCTTTGGTCCAACTACCTTAGGATGGCAGTCGTTAAAAGCCACCAATCTGCATTGGAACTGGGAAGTTAAATAACTGAGTTTCGGGTGATAGGCGCAGGACAGTGTTAAAGTAACTAATAACTTTCTATCCGCTCGAGGACTTATTGTACAGGATAATAGAATGGAGGACACCTTAGGTCAGTAAGGTAGGTTACTACCTAACCTTCTTAAATAACTAACTATCATTTGGCATCGAACAGTAAAAAAAACTTAATTGAATATTTGTATAAGTCTTTAAAGAATTAACGAGTAATTTATCTTATTAATATATAATTGATTGATTTAAAATATACTGCTTCCATTGAAATCTTTTTAAATCCGCTGAACTATAATTTATATGTGATCGCGTTAAAATGTAATACCCATTGCCTGTAATTTAGTCGGCGCCATTATGTGCTTAAAATGCAAAATTTTCTGCATGCTCACGACGAATTAATAACAGTTTTTATTACTGAATCTTAAGTAAATTCAACAAAAACACGCGATCCATTAGTTAGGCATTTTAGGGTAGTACAGTCCAATATTTTGTAATGCTATGGCATTTTTCTTTGCTGTACATACATCTATATATATGTATGAAATTGCAGTGTCTATATGTTATATTGAAATAACCATATTTTTCTTCATTCAAATGATCATATACGATACATACACCGAAAAATATTTTTTCAAATTTTTGTCTTTTTGTTGGTTTCGACCGATTTGGACGGAAATTTCTTTAATAGGTGCTGATGTAATAAGGGAAAACAAATAATAATAATAAATATCCACTGACATCACACAGCGCCATCTAGCCCCAAGTTAAACAACAGTTGAACATACGTATATATATATTTTTTGTAAATACATACAACAGACATGTTCATGCACTCAAATGTTTTTACTGCCCGGGGATGGAATTCGGAACCCTTGGTGTAAGAGTAGACATCTGAACTAATTATTATTACATGGGTCATCGAAGTTTGTTTTAGAGTCACCTTTTTTTTATCGTTTTTACCGTTTTATTTATCAAGTAATTTTCTAATTACCAACTAATTAGACCCATTCGTCTAGTAGAGCGTCAGTGGCTCAGTGGTGTGGACTGTCGCCTCCTACCGGGAGGGCTGAGGTTCAATCCCGACACGTACCAATGTATTTTCGAATTTTCGAAAATATATGTACGTTATCCGACGCTCTTACGGTGAAGGAAAACATCGTGAGGAAACCTTCATGCCCGCCTGCGAAGAGATTCGAAGGTTGTGTGTGAAGTCGTCCAATCCGCACTGGGCCCGCGTGGACGACTAAGGCCTAATCGCCCTATACGGGTAGGCTCGTGCCCCTCGGTGGGGACGTTTAATGAGCTGATGATGATGTCTAGTAGCCAACGCCTCAACCGTTACACCAAATGGGTCATCAAAGATAAAGACATGAAGCTATTATGTGTCTTGCTAAAGTGTTTTCAGAATTTCACGCGAACAGATGAGATTTAAACAAGTTGTTTAGACAAGGCTTTATTAGCCGAGCCCCTGTTCAGTATTCCAAACACGTGAGACGTCGCCCGCAGAAAACCTCATTGAGACGCACTGACCGAAAAATATTCAACCGACACCGCCCTGCGATATTAGGGGGATAGCAAAATAGAAATAATATTAATATTGGCCCAAGATGTCTTAGGAGTTAAAAGAATTACTAATTAAACATGGTAACATAATAGACGCCCTTTTTAACCAACTTCGAAAAAGGTTACTCAATTCGACCGTATATATGCTTTTTTTGTGTTTTTTGCGGATATCTTTGTTGTTTATGAACCGATTTAGATGACTATTTTTTTGTTCAGAAGAGGATACTTTATATGTGTCCTATTTTAAGGAAATTACGGGTCTGATGATGGTGACTACAGAAATAGTGGGAACCTTTTTTTACGACTGTTCGTGGATATCGTCGTCGTTTATGAACCGATTTTGATGATTATTTTTTATTGGAAAGAGGATATTTCAGAGGTAGTTCCATGATAAAGAAGCCAGGATCTGATGAAGGGAGACCAGAGAAAACAAATACGACAAAGATGTATTCACAAAATCAGCCTATATTCCTTTCCCATGTATTGTACGCACAAATCTTTAAGAATTTACGTACTCCAAAATGAACTTTATGGTCAATGAAATAAAGTGCACAAACCTTTAATTTTGCCGACGAATGTCGCCACCACGTCACAGCATGTGGATTGCCACACACAATTTATAGTGACGCACGTTCGCGCCTGAGATATTACTTTGGTATTCGTTTTAAATAAATGCTTAGCTTCGGCATAAGAAGGGTTACTGTTAAATTGGATTGAGTTTCTAATACATCATTTTGTGTTTTGTGATCCTAAAGCAAAATCAGTTCTTGAATTAGAAATAATTGGCCTGTTTTTCGTGTCGTTTGGCCTGTGTCGGTGGCTCAGTGGGTCGGTGGCTCAGTGGTATGGACTGTCGCCTTCCTACCGGGAGGGCTGTGGTTCAAATCCCGACACGTACCAATGTATTTTCGAATTTTCGAAAATATATGTACGGTATCCGACGCTCATACGGTGAAGGAAAACATCGTGAGGAAACCTTCATGCACGCCTGCGAAGAGATTCGAAGGTTGTGTGTGAAGTCGTCCAATCCGCACTGGGCCCGCGTGGACGACTAAGGCCTAATCACCCTATACGGGTAGGCTCCTGCCCCTCGGTGGGGACGTTTAATGAGCTGATGATGATGATGGCCTGTTTTTTCTGTGAGTGAAGGCCAAAGAAAAGATGGATGAATTGGGTAAAGATGGATATGAGTGTGCAGGGGCTGTGTATAACACAGCTAATAGAGACGCATTTTAACAAAAAGACTTACTGCGCTAACCCCAAGTAATTTGATAAGGACAAGAGGATGATGATGATACAATATTTAGCAAAAACCTTAAGTGCGAAACTTATGAATTTACCGTGGTTTGATATGTTAACAAGGAATAGCAAATCCGCATCGTAGCTACGAATAATCTCAAGATTTTCTATAAGGTATGTTCATCTGTAACTACAAGTCGTGATGATGTATCTTAACCATTGTATCCAATTAAAAGATAATATACTTAAAACAATACAAACTTTAAAAAAATATGTGAAATTACAAATGGTATTAAAATATTTTTCTTATAATATGCGCTTCGATATATTAGTCTTCATGATATAGGAGCACCCAAAAAAGAAAATTTTGCTCCTTCAATAGTATAGTACGCATATATTTTGCCATTTTCAAAGAGATTGAATTCACCACATTCGAAGTATGCTCAAATTATATTCTCCATCCTCCATTTAAATTTCCCATTTCAGTTCTGAACAAGTACAATTCCCAGAGACTGATGATACTGGATTATTATAATGGTCCTTTGAGCCGGATTGTTAGAGCTATTCTGCATATATTAGTTGCTTATCTCGTGTCGGTTTGAGGCCAAAAGGGATTGCACGATAGAATAAATAATACTTCATGCCTTCACTTTGAAATAAGTAATGCATTATGTAAATCAAGAATTTTAAAAATACTTTAATAAACAAAGTATATTAAAGTTTATGAAACGTAAGGCCAAATCAATAGACATCTCTTCAATTTAACTAAATCTTGGAATAGATAAATTTAAAAATTAAAGAAAATACAGCATGGATAAATAAAAAAGATTAATGAAATAATGGACAAAATAAAATTAATAGTACGAAAATGAATATAATTCACGCGGATTCCAGCCTTTTTATTTTGGAAGCCAAGCTAACTTTTTCGTGTTGAATCCTATGAAGCTCTAACGATACGTCGACACTCACTGAACTATGTAACGTGTTACGTACCTACTTACGAAACACTATAAGAAAAGTGATAACTTCATTTGCCCAAACCTTTTACAAAAATAATGCATGTATAGTATTGAATGGGTGAACGTTGCAGTAATCGAGGTAAATGCTAAAGTTAATAAGAATATGGATTTACCTTCCCCGTATTCAAATCCATACCATTCAGCATACATTGGTTCCCTTAATAAATTAACATTAGATAGAGAGATTAACAAAGATGGCTGACCTGACTTATTCTGCAAAGGTTAATTAATATCAATCTGTGTTGATAGATGTTTAAAATCCAGCGCTTAATTATAAATTAATGGAAATGTCAAAGAAAACAAAGCTTTAGATATTTTTAAATCGACACGACATGCCAAGGGCTCATCTACAATTTTTACTTGAAAAACTTTATTTGCAACTGAATTCTCCAAATTAGAAAACTTTAGCAACCAAACAATTTGGGCTGAGTGCTCGTTTTTAATGGGCAAGACGAATGGTGGTCAGTGAAATTTTGCGAAACATAAATTTTGTCGGCCATCGGAATTTCATTTCGGCAGAAACGGGGTTTTTGTTTTGCCATAAACATATTTTTGACGCGGGGATTTGTCCAAGTCTAATTTAGGATTTCCGATTCCGGCATTTTTTGTTTTTTGCTTTAGGCAGTTTGAAATACACGTCTATCAAAAAGACCCGTTCATTTGATGATATTGAATTTAAAGTAATTTTACTAATTACAATAAAAACTTAAGCATTATTCATTCACATGGTAGTAAATCATAGTAATAATTAGCAAATATTTGTTGAAGCATCTTTTAATTTAATTGCCTGACTCTCTCACTCTGAATGAACTATATAATAATAAATATTAAAATTATAAAAATAATGAAGGTAATTGGATGTATTGCAAGTAATACAATGGTCTCCCTTTGGTATTTATGGAACAAACGCCTCATGTTCCAAGTTTATTAGTCTTGTGAAAAGACGCTGGTAGGGCCTGAATGAAGACAGTAGAGGAAAAATATCTTGAAAAGCTATGTTTAAAGCTTCTTTGTTAGTTGAAGTATTCTATCGATGCCTTAAGAAGAAATAACACCTGATGATATATTGGTATAATTTTTATTTTACATAAATATTTAAATAGTTTTATAGACAAAGAATATCGAAAAGCTACTGAGTTTCTTGCTGAATTCTTCAAAGGAAACAACAACAGTTGGAATCAGTCATAGAATCAAATTTGTCATTGTTAAGTGTTCTTCGTGGAACTAAATGTAATAAATAAATTATGATTTTAATTAAGGCATAAATAATTCGGCTTCATGATCTTATAGATAGAACTACAATACAGTCGCTGACTAGTTACATAAAGGTATCACATTTTATAGTAATTTCACTGGCTGTGTTACCCTTGAGCAAAGAAAGGCATAACTATTATTGCGGGAGACAAATGATATCAATGTATCATTGCAGAAAATTATATATATATGGCCAATTATTTGACACACTTCGATTTAAATACAAATATAGTGTCGATTAATGTACATTTCTTTAGCGAATTTATCTTTGTAAATCCTGGAATAAGAATTATAACGAAATGAGAGAGTGGATAAAACTCGTTAATATTACAAACCTAGATCTTCAAACATATTTCAGGATTTCCTTTTGAAAGAAAGAAAGAAAGAAAACATTGATCACTTTTGCACCTTATTCAGGTCAGATGGCACACCATTAGTTGCCAGAGCGAAAGCAGAGTACGCGTTAATTTTTCACACTCCATTTTGGCTTTACCTTGATAAATGCTATGTTTCCTAATGTTGTTTTGATTATTGAATCAGTAGACTCTGATTGTGGTTATTTTATATCAAATCGTAATGCCATCAATAAACTGATGCTTTAGTAAGCTGGTCACGTTGGTTGCAGAACCGATGACCGTTGGAACAGGCGAGTTCGGAGAGGAGACAGCATCTTGGTAGTGTAAGGCACCCTCCAGCCCGATGGACCGCTCGACGAATTGCAAAATGTCGCTGCTGGAGCCTAGATGAGAAACGCGTAGATTATGGATATCTGGCGCAGAAAGAGGGAAGCCTAAGTCCAGTTGACTGCGGTAGGTTGAAGTAGTGGTTATTTTGAATTTCGATGCTTTTATTGAGCTTTTATTTATAAATTGTTTCATCACTGTAAGATTAATGTACTAATTTGCCAGCGATTTGTTAACGTTATTGGGGAAACGTTAATGAAATTATATTCCATTTTATTTGCGGGTATTACTTGCTTGAAATAAATAAATTGGAGTGTCTGTTTGTAATAATGAAATAATCTTTTTTCTATATGCATATGAATATTTAATATCAGGTGCATATATATTTTTTTTAATTTTTGTCAGTCTGTTCCGCGTTATCTGTTAAATAGCTGGACTAACTTTAACGAAACTTTTATAGGCAGGTAGCTGATGTAATAAGGAAATACTTAGGCGCAGCGAGAATCTCACGCGCTTGAATTAAATAAAATTTGTTATGAAGTTAACGGACACTCAGTATACATGGCTCCGTTTTACTACGGGAGAATATTTAATAATTCGGGTTATATCGCATGAGACAGCTAGTATGCAAATAAAGCAGCAGACCTACCGTTGAACAAATAATGACAGTTAACTATAATATCGAGTGATTGTCGAATACATGCCAGAATTGCAGCTGCATACATTCAAAAGCGAGCTCCACAACTCTGCTACACTGCGAATTTGTAGGTAAGGGATTTCGTGCAAATAAAGAACTCTCGCACTCAATGGTCCGTTATCCTGTGAATAAAGGGAGGTGGTTTGCTCTTTTTCTGTTTCAAAGCTCTGTGATAGGGTTGTTGCGAACATTCGCATCCGCATCCGCAAATGCGGAACTTCCGCATAGATTTGGACATCTGCATCCGCATTAATCAGTGCGGATGTCATGCGGATATGAATATCATGCAAGTAGCTACAAGAAAGAAATTAGGCGAGCCCGCGAGCCGGTCGCACGTGGCAATGACCAATGGGAGCGATTAGTAGTAGTAGTTATTAGGAGCGACAGTAAGTGTTTAATTTTAAAAATCAGTACTTATGTTGATTTGATTACAATAAAAATATAAATAATTAAGTTATCATTGTTTTAATTCTTCATTAATAGATTTTATTCAAATAATATCTTAAACATTCGCCGTGGATGTCAGCCTTCAAAACTCCGCATCCGCATCCGCGGATGACAGCCTTCAAAACTCCGCATCCGCATTCGCATCCGCGGATGTGAAAAATCAGCATCCGCAACATCCCTACTCTGTGAATGTGAAAGAAAAGACAAAATAATCATTTGTGCATCATCTAGAATTCGCTTTGATGTAATTGGTGAAATAATTTTGGGCGTGAATGTGAAAAATTGTTACTTTTCATGTCAAGAATTTGTCACTTTAATATTAAATGTACACTGGACGATCAGTTAACCTATCTCAAGTGATATGCCTACCTATGAAATATGCAATGTTGAAGGTTCTAATGACGGTTGATAGTAACGGCTATCAAGTTTCTGTCAACAAAGACCTATACCCGTCATCCAAAACGATAGATGGATAGTCTTATACCCAATTATTGCCCTAGGTACAGTGCTAGAAACAAGACCGTGCATAAAAGTCCTATGTAATGATGTCTTGCTCTACGGTCAATTTTATGGAGCTTGCATCAGTAACATAATTATTTAAATATATGATTGTTTATGATTGTTATTTTTATATTGCTGATGAGATGAGGTACTTTTTTTAATAGCTTTTGTCCGCATTTGCATCGCTAATGTTAAATTTGATATTCCCATTTCCTGGTTTCGAACGCAAGAGTTTTACATTACAATAAAGGTATATTAATTGATAAAAAAATAGAGATTGTGATCTGATTTTTAGCTTTCTACTTTAAAACTGTGCAATATCTCTCTCTCTCTCTTACCTATTGCAGTCCACTGCTGGACATAGGTCTCCCTCATTTTGCGCCAGACATTTTTGACTATACCCCATCTTTTAGGGGTTTAAGGGCAGATTTCCATCTGACACATAATTTCTGTTAATGAAAAATAGTTCACATATTTTTTTTAGATTTCTAACTTGAAATGCTCCATACATTCTTCCGCCCCTATTTTAAGGAAGGGTGTAAGAGAGATACAAAAGCGGCCTATGTCACTTTCCACCCCTTCAAATATCTTCCTTTAAAAAAATCACGTCCAATCATCTAGTTTTTATGGTATCTCATTGTGATTGATATTTAAAAGAGCGGTTCTTTCCAACACAAGTATTGTTGCTTAAAGGAACGTTCTCACAACCAATTTGTTATTTAAACTAAGTACTGAAATCAATTATTTGTTATTGTTGTTATTGCTTCGTTGCCGTTGAAGACTATCAAAGAAAAAGACACATACATAATACACTTTTCCATTAATAATATTAGTAGGGAATTTACCAGATTGGTACGGTGGGAGAGAAAAAGAAAGCAAAGAATATCTTTGCTTTCTATATCTAACAATTGACTTTTCCTTCGTCTAGACGTATGTACCAATTTAAACTTATTGACAAGATGTGACTAAAACATAACAATGGATTTTCTATTTTCTAAATTTGTGGCGGTCAAAAAGGATGATATAATTCCAATTGGAAAACGTTAACATAAAGTTAAAGCATTATGTATACTATTGTCTGGCAGATGGGTCTCAGTCTGATAAAAGTTTATAATCAATGAAACAGCCATCTCTTGGTTCATATAGAACAGTAGATATTATTATATTATTTGAGGACCCATTTGGTGTTGCGGTTAAGAGGTCGGCTACAACACCAAGGGTTCCGGGTTCGATCCCCGGGCAGTACAAACATTTGTGTGCATGAACATGTCTGTTTGTAATGGTCTGGGTGTTTTCTATGTATAATATGTATGTATTTACAAAAAAATATATAAGTATGTTTATCCGTTGTTTAGTACCCATAGTACAGGCTTCACGCTTAACTTGGGGCTAGATGGCGCTGTGTGAATGTCAGTGGATATTTATATATTTTATCCATCTCTTGGTTCATATAGGGCAGGATTAATGTCGTACAAATTATGCGATATTGTGGCCATTATCTTGATGTCTAATTGTACCTGGATCAAGTCGAACTAAGTGTTCTTTGTTATTGAATTAATATGGCCTATGAAAATGTTTATAGATTCAAAAAAGGCCAAAATTTTTGTTTAAATTTTCATGTGATTCATGTGGTCCTATAAAATAGTTCCATCCATCCAATAAAAACATTCAACAAACTGCATTTTTACATGATTGGAGTTTCTTGAATCAAGTAAGTCCTATTTCTAAGAAGTCTAATACACACATGAAATTAGTTAATCAAAATGCATTGGGCCACATCTGTTTCAAGCGCAAAACCAATTTCAAGATATTCTTTATGAAATAAGAAAATTTAAGAAAATTCCTTTAATTTATATAAAAACATGTCACAAATTTGAGTGATTGATGATGACTTAATGTGTTTTTGTTATAATATCCATTAAAGTAAAGCTAAGATTAAAGCTACTTAATAAATTTCTTAGAGCGTCGGTGGCTCAGTGGTGTGGACTGTCGCCTTCCTACCGGGAGGGCTGAGGTTCAAATCCCGACACGTACCAATGTATTTTCGAATTTTCGAAAAATATATGTACGTTATCCGACGCTCTTACGGTGAAGGAAAACATCGTGAGGAGATTCGAAGGTTGTGTGTGAAGTCGTCCAAGCCGCACTGGACCCGCGTGGACGACTAAGGCCTAATCGCCCTATACGGGTAGGCTCGTGCCCCTCGGTGGGGACGTTTAATGAGCTGATGATGATGAATAAAGTTCTTAAACTGAATAACATAAAAAAACTGTTTTTAAGATGTTTTAGTGTGACGTGACAGGTGTGTTTTGTGTTTCTTCATATAAAAGTTTTACACCAGACGGGAACCTTAAACATGTACTTATATTATATGTTTATCTGTATCCAAGTCAACGTATAACCAATATTTTATGGCCTTTTACCATCATCAGCCTATAAGAACTCACTACAGGGCACAGGCCTTCCGTACAATATAGCTATGTGGAGATTGGGCCGTAACTCACTACGCTGGTCCAATGCCGGTTTGCGACGGCTTGGCCTCGTAAGCATGGACTCATCTTTTTTGCAGTCAATAAAAAATATGTCTAAAATGTTTTACATTTTAGAAATTATATGTACGTTCATCCGACGCTCTTACGGTGAAGGAAACGTCGCGAGGAACGTTCGCGCCTGCGAAGAGATTCAAAGGTTGAGCGCGAAATTGGCCAATCCGCACTGAGCCCGTGTCGTCTACACGGCCTATATACTAAGGCCTATTCATCCTTTACGGGTAGGCTCGTGCTCCTCGGTGGGGAAGTACATTGAGCTGATGATTATGTTTTCAATTATTTATTCAGACGCCTATTCCTTATAAAATTGGTCACAATAAAAAACACTTTCAAAATAATATCAATGTACACCATTCCTAACTTACGCTTTACTTAGGAATAGAACTTTAACTGCTTTACTCTTTGCCAAACAATATTAAGCCTTGTCACCACTAGTTAAGATTGATTGAGCATTGTTTACGACTAACTCTTTAGGGACTTAATAAAACCTACTCACAGAAATGTCCACGATTCTGTTTTTACGGGCGGAACGATCAATCTTGTATTTTAAGTTTGTTTGGAAATGTTTGAATTTAAAGCCTTTGTTGTTCGAAAGTTCGTTAAAGACTGAATAGATTTTCAATGATGAACCATGTGGTGTAATGGTTTAGAAGTCCGCTATGTACGGTTTCATATTCGGGTCCCGGGCAGTACAATTATATGTATTATCTTATCATGCACCATTCATGAAAAGATTTCAAACTGTTTCAATTATTTTTTTATGTGATTTGGGTCAAACGAGCTGTCAGGACACCATAGAAAGTTAATACTGACACCATGGATATTTGCAAACAAAAAAGACTTTGTTTAAATAAATCTGTTACAGACACTTTTGGACCGTCAATTATTATTTTATCATCAATCATTCATCATCATTACAGCCCAATTATGTCCACTGCTGAAGAAGGCCTCCCCTAATGATTTCCACGTGGACCGATCCGCTTGCAGTTGACATCCATCTGCTACCGCACCCTTAACAGATCACGCCACCTAACCGATCAATATTTTTCATGAATTCATTTCATTGGCTACAGAGTTTTGTCATACCAAACCAAATACCAAAGGAGCTACAAGAAGCGTTGCTGGCCTTTTGAACAAGAGTACGCTCAATTCTTGAAGGTCTGATTGATTGATGATTTTGTTGTTAAACTCAAAAACCTAACCTATCATTATTTTAAACTTCAATCAATATTCGTCAACAGCGCTATTTAGTCCCAAACTAAGCATTTTAGGCCGTAATATGGTGACTAAGAGAGCTTCGGTGGCTCAATGGTGTGAACTGTCGCCTTCTACCAGGAGGGCTGAGGTTCAATCCAACACGTACCAATGTGTTTTCAATTTTCGAAAATATATGTACGTTATCCGACGCTCTTACGGTGAAGGAAAACATCGTGAGGAAACCTTCATGCACGGGTAGGCTCGTGCCTCTCGGTGGGGACGTTTGAGCTGATGATGATGGTGACTAAACAACTGATAAACATACAAAAATTTTTTTTTAATTGATACATATTATACATAGAAACATCCAGACCAATATTTGTATTGGTCATCAGCTATCTTCATGCGCACAAATGTTTGTACTGATCGAACCCGGAACCCTTGGTATGAAAGCCGACGTGTCAACCATTCCACCAAATGGGTCGTCAACTTGGCTTCTATTTCACATTTATATGTCTCACGGTTGTAGTTTAGGGGAAACTACAACCGTACGTTATTCTTACTAGATCTGGAGCGTACATGTCCCTCCCTAGCGTGTCGTGTCTTGTTACGTAACATAAACGCTCCTACGGGAAGACGTCCCGGACTGAGCACTTTCCGGGTCGTATACAACGCTCCCAAAGGCACAACTCATCTGCAATTCTGGATCTGTGTTCTGAGATTACAGAATAACCTAGTTCTTGACTTAATTGTGCTAGAATTGTCTCTATAAAGAGGTCGGAATTGGGTCGTAGATTTGCAACAAAGTTAAAGACGTTCATGGGTAGTAAATTCGTATCTAGAAGGAATCCGATATTATTTATTCAAGATTTTAATGACCAATTCCCTGCAGTGAACAAGTAATTGGCTATGAAAAAATCGGGAAAAGAGCATATAAATAATAATTCCCCATCTAATACATCGCTAGATTTCCAATACAATCAAATTTATTCAAATATTATTTAAACAATTAACTTACTCGATGCAAAATCACGAAGAAATGTCAACCAAAAAATATCCGAGCCGTGAGACACATACGTATCTTAAATTTAGAATTTGAAATTATTTAATTTTAACCTTTACAAAGCCAAAAGCACGAGCACACTTTGTCATTATGACATGTAGCGACGTAATTATGAATGAAAATACTGCCCAACTGACGCGATGGGCAGAAATTTGCCGCGGACACTTTTTGAGTGAGGTTTTGCATCTAATTTATTGTTAAGATATTTATCGCTAAGATTTTAATACATTTTTTAATAACAAAACAACCACTCAGTACACATACATTCAATGAAATACGAAGAAAGTTACAATTCAACTGTCAATTCGTCAAGCTCGATGATGGTTTGTTCAGTTAACTTTCAAAACGTATCGAACACTAACTTATCCGTATGAAGACTGCGTAATGTAGCCATTTGTTAAGTGCATTCTACAATGGACCTGTCGAATACAGAACAATAACTGCTAGGGCTGGCATTGTATCGATAAAAGAACATAGAAATGCGAGAAATACTTTGGTACAGTTGGCAAGTGTTTATTTATTATTGGTAATTACATTGTAAACTTACAGCTAACTTAACCTAGACGTTTACATGTTAAAAAATAACTTAAACAAAAAAATGCACTTTTAAATATAAAATAAAGCAATAAAGATAACATTTCAAAAAAATAATAAGAATTAGGTACAAGTCATAAAAATTTTTTTTTCAAGTATTGTACTGAGGGAATCACAAAATATGTCGGCATCCTGGTACTTAAAAAGAAATGTATTGATAAGGGTGATTGACTAACTTAACGTAGATACTTAGAAAGTAGTCGGAACCAACGGCTTCACCTGCCACTCAACGGAATCATTCATCATCATCAGCTAATGAATATCCCGCCAAAGGGCACGAGCCTACCCGTAAAGGGTGCATAGATCTTAGTCGACCTCACGTTACGAGGGCGGATTGGCCAACTTAAGCATAATTTTGAATCTCTTCGTACTTAGTGTGTAGATTTCCTTAAATGTTTTCCTTCACCGCAAGAGCGTTGGATAAAAGTACATATAATTGTGAAACTAGATAATAGATAGAAATACATTGATACGTGACGGGATTTGAACCTGCACCCCAAAGCGGAAGGCAACAGGCCACACCAACGAGCCACCGACGCTCTTAATTTATTGACCGATTTCTACTCCATTCCATCGGGTGTTTTAATCTTGATTAATTTAATCTCCTCCTAAATACTCCTTACAGAGGTATAGAATAAAGATGAAATAATGCCAAAATAGTATAATTAATTTTTTTATATATCATTTATTTCTTTTAATGATTTAATAATTAAATTATTATTTTTAATTTAGTGAAAATATTTCCAAATAATACAGATTTTATTTAATAATCATATATATTTTATTTAACATATCATTTACCAATTTTATACAAAGAATGTTTATTGTAGAAATATCTTATTGAAGCATTGAAGTCCCCCTCTCTGTCTGATTGTGGTGTGCCCGACAGGGTCCATATTGATACATGTTTGTTATAATTATACCAACCTATAAACATATGGAAAAGCAATAAAGAATTGAATTGAATTGAATTGAATCTCGGTAAGCCCGTTACATAGTCTAATTACGGCATCGTCTTTCTAAACAAGAAAATTTTACTAATCTCGCTAAGCAGTAAGCAAGTTAGAAGCTGTGACTCAGGTGAAGTCATTGCGTTTCAAAATGTGTTCCCCTAGCAACCCTGAGAGAAATGCAATAAAATGCACCGCAGACTTTACGTATTTTACGCGATGCACATGGCAATACCAACATCTGAATAGAAACGAAGCGTCTTTCTCTTAACCTATTGCAGTCCACTGCTGGACATAGTCTCCCCACTTTTGCGCCAGACATCCCGTCCTCACGCCTTTCTCTCCAGCGTTCCACCAGCGACCTTCGCAAGTCGTCGGTCCATCGGGCCGGAGGGCGTCCTACGCTACGCTTGCCAAGACGCGGTCTCCACTCCAGAAACGAAGCGTGTCCTGAACAAAATGATAATTTTCTTCTGGCCCTTGTAAATATTGGCTTCCTTAAGTTTTGATATTGTTTAGTACGATGATTAAGGGTGTTATTTTTCTTGGTATTTTCAAAATTGAAATCTGCTAGGTTCGTACAAACTTTAAAATGTTATTTCTTCAGATAGAAATTTCTATTGGAAAAATTGTAGTTATTGGTGCAAAAACCCGTCGTGTTAGAACCATTGATCAGTTTATTTTACATATTATTTACGAGAGTTTCAAGGTAAATTAAACTGCACTAATATTTATTTCCTAATGTGTTTGTAAAGACTAGTCTACATAAATTTATAGTGTGACGAAGTATAGGGCTGTTATTATTAGGCCACTGCAATGTATTTGGTATTCTGATCATTATCAAGTGTTAATATATTATCAAAAAAAAATAGACGTAATCAACAGTTAACCATTTTTTTTTTCGGAATGACTTATCGCTGTTTGTCGCAGGTGGCCTTTAGAGCTTCGCCGGACAATTGGCGAGCGCAGATGGCTCTCAGCCTAAAATATATGCAACGGGCCTAAGGGTGTCCCAGAGTGGGACGCACACCTCGGCTTAGGGCATTGCAGGGGGGACTTGGTAACCTAGCATAAACTTGGATCAGTGTACCATTCAACAAAGGAATAAAAGAAAATAAAACAAGTCATCGTTTCCTTACTAAAAAAGCATCATTTCGCATACAACGCCTTTACATGATAAGTTGATTGCAAATGTTGTATCGCTTCAAGATGTAAACGATAACACTGGAGAGAAAATATCAGAATTTTAACCGAAACGGAAACTCATTATAACTTTCGATTCGCTGACGCGTGTTGAAGTCAGTTCTTTTGGTCACCAGAACACTGTAGTAAATGTAATCACAGAAGGCTATTCGTATATTAAAAATGTGTGTTTTATCTGGGATCCTTAACCTATGACCGCAAATGACGTCTTAAGGCGCCAGACACAATACATTTTCTATTGTATCTGGATTCCGTTAAATGGGTTCTTTTAATTTCATCCTATGCCATGTAGTGACTCCAATGGAATACTCCTAGTGTTCCAAATGCTAGGCGAAATCATAGAGGATTCTTTCGTTCAGCAGTGGACATATTAAGATGTAATGATGATGATGATCTTGGATAAATGTTGTGTGCATGTGTAATAGGTATTTGCAAAGTAGATATATTTTAATATTATATCTAGTCATATAATATTAAAATACGTAACCCACTTAAAATTAGCACACGTAGCGATAAAATACAAATAGAATTACCTGAGTACAACAATCTATACGGTAAAAGAAGATTACAGTTACAGTTTGCCAATAGTTATAAAAATGCTATAAACCAAAATAGTATTTAAACTAGACTTAAAGATTTTTATATATAGGTATATATTAACATCAATAAACAAATGAAAATAAATAGTACTCTCTCTCTTCTCTCTTCAACCTATCGCAGACCACTGCTGGACATAGTTCTCCCCCATTTTGCGCCAGATATCGCGGTCCTTCGCTAAATAGTACTAAGTATAATAAATAGACAATATAGTTATTTATTTTAAATATAAACATTTTTTTTTGAACACACTGTATCTGAGCGTTGCATTCTATAAGTTGCGTTGTCAACAAGGATGAACTGATATGCAGAGCATAGCATGTTAGAATGGGACAGATAGCTTCTTTGACCCACATACATTCTACCTATATTTCGCCCAGTAAGATTGTAATTTTTGTTTAGATTACCTGCACTATGTTTTACATATAATTGAAGTGTCTCCTATTTGTCAATGAAAATGTATGTTTATGTTAAGTGTCTTTTTTATAATTTATGACGTAAACAAGTATGACGAGTGTACGTCAAAAACTCGAATGAGTTTATGTTTACACCTAACTGTTTGTTTATTGTAACTGTATTTGTATCTTGTATGAATAAAAAAAATATATATCATCTTTTGTAGTTCACTTTAAATAGACTTTGACCTTTCTTTCTTCTTTCTTCTTTCTTTAATTAGCTTTGAATACTTTGCAATTACTAAATTACTTTAACAGTTCATTTCTAGCGGAATCAAAGGGAATTTCAACTAAACTATTGAATTTAATGAACTCATAATTATTTGATAAACAAATCATTTATTATACATTTTTTTCGAAAATTAAATGGCTATTGTTTTGGGGACCTATACGTCTTCCCGAAATTTAGGTTTTTACAGAGAAAGACAACAAAGAGATATCCTAAGGGAACACGTCTTCTACTATTCATTTTTGATTCAGCATCATCATCAGCTCATTAAACGTCCCACCGAGGGGCACGAGCCTACCCGTTTAGGGTGTTTAGGCCTTAATCGTCCACGCGGGCCCAGTGCGGATTGGACGACTTCACACACAACCTTTGAATCTCTTCGAAGGCGTGCGCAGGTTTCCTCACAATGTTTTCCTTCACCGTAATTGCGTTGGTGGCTCAATTGTGTGGACTGTTGCCCTCCTACCGAGAGGGCTGAGGTTCAAATCCCGCCACGTACCAATGTGTTTTCAAATTTTCGAAATTATATGTACGTTATCCGACGCTCCTACGGTGATTTTTGTTTAATCGGGCAAAAATTATTTATAGATAAGATCAACCTTCTGTACACACATTTTCTCATATCGTCTCCTCTTCAATCACAACCATCGGGACACTCCGCAGGGAAATATTAACGGAGTCCTTTAAACTTTATTATTTTCTCCTATTTTTACGGTTTCGCGTTGAAATTGCTTGCCTACAGCGAAAAAGTCACTCCGCTTCACACCAATAACAGCTGACTGGGAGTTTTTGATATTCTTACAAAGTACATTAAGGATCTTTTTAATATACTGGCTTCGAAATAATTTTGATATATACGAAACGATACGGTGAATGAGAAAATCAAATCATTTTAACTGCCCATACAAATTTTGGTTTCATCATCAGCTCATTAAACGTCCCCACCTAGGGGCACGTGCCTACCCGTATAGGGTGATTAGGCCTTAGTCGTCCACGCGGGCTCAGTGCGGGTTAGACGACTGCACACGCAACCTTCGAATCTCTTCGCAGGTGTGCATGAAGGTTTCCTCACGATGTTTTCCTTCACCGTAAGAGCGTCGGAAAACGTACAGATATTTTCGAAAATTCGAAAACACATTGGTACGTGTTGGGATTTCAACCCCAGCCCTCCCGGTAGGAAGGCGACGGTCCACACTATTGAGCCACCGACACTCATTAAAATGTTGATTGACTTGTCCGTATTTATTTATCGAATCCGTGTTGTATTGGAAAAATAATTATTCAAAATAATAACTGATCATTAAATTTTTTTTATTAAATCAGTCTTCTATAATTGTCATTTGAATTACAATCTAAAATCACAATCACTAGCGTCGGTGGCTAATCGCATGAACAGTTGTCTTCCGATCAGGAGGGCGCAGGTTCAAATCCCGCCACGTACCAATGTCTTTTCGAAGTTTCGAAATTATATGCACGTTTATAAGTCGTACTTACGGTAAAGGAAAACATCGTGAGGAAACCTGCGCACGCCTGCGGAGAGATTCAAAGGTTGTGCGTGAAGTCAGTCAACTTGCACTGGGCCCGCGTGGACGTCTAAGGCCTATACACCCATTCCGGGCAGGCTCGTGCCCCTTGGATTAAAAATTATTGACGTCATATTTAATGCTAACTAAAGACTGTGAATGTTTGGGTCCAATAAATTTACGTTTAAGGCTTACCTATAAATCTGGAATTAATAAAAAATACTTTGAAGTATCAACTAATTATAACGTTAAATAAAAATCCAGGATCTGGCACGTCACTCCGATGAAGGCTTTAATCAACGACACTCCAAGGTAAATTTATTTAACGTTTTCACTCCATTACCTTTTAATAAATTACTTCGCCGGAGGCAGAAGAGGCAATTCAATTATTTATTTCCATTTAATAAGCATCTATTTTGAAATTAACGTGATAGCTGAGTGGGTTATGAGGACATCATTAACTCGAGGGAGTCTGTATACTTCCAAAGCGAAATGCAATATTTACCCATAGATTTATAGTTAATTTATATTGTTATTTCTCTCTTACGGTGAAGAAAAACATCGTGAGAAAACCTGCGAAGAAATTCAAAGGTTGTGCGTGAAGTCTAAACCGCACTGGGCCCGCGCGGACGACCAAGGCCTAATAACTCTATACGGGTTGGCTCGTGCCCTTCGGTAGAGACGTATACTGAGCTGATGATGATGAGGCCGTAAGACAACCCTTGACACCAGATTAGGTCTGATAGCTTACAATTCTAACTACCGTGAAGATAACAAAAAGAAAACTCACCAAAAAAGTAAACAAACTTATAAGCAGTAACAAATAGTACTCAGTAGCTTAGTTACAAATAGTACTCCTTCCAACCATATTACACAGAACCCAATTGTATTACTAGCTAGCATAAGCCAGACTAAACTTGACCTGAGACCTAATTCCTGGTACAAGACACACCAGTTGAAGTTAACAAAGCCAATAATAACAATGTGGAGCTTGTACAGTATTAGTCAGCACAATGGGCGTACAATTTGAAATGTCGTAAATGAACAACATTATTGTGAAAGATACGGAAGCTTATTCGGTGTTTTCACGTATTTGAACTTCGTCATCATCAGCACATTTAACGTTTCCACCGAGGGGTACGAGCTGACGTGTAAAGAAAAGAAATTAATTTATTTGACCACAAAATTATCATAACAACATTATAACAGTGCGGAACAATTAAACGATACATAAAAGAAACAAAAAAACACAATGTGAAAAAAAGGAAAAAAGCAAATCATTAAGTACGTAAAAAAAGAAAAGAAAATAATTTTTGTGTACAAAAAGTATAGGCCTTAGTCATCAGCTTGGGCCCAGTGCGGATTATCAAACTTCACGCACAACACTTGAATCTTTTTGCAGGCCAGCGCAGGTTTCCTCACGATGTTTTCCTTTACCGTAAGAGCGTCACATAAATGTACACATAATTTTGAAAAATCGGAAAGACACTGTTACATGGCGGGACTTGAACCTGCACCTTTCAAATCGGAAGGCAATAGTCCACACCAATGAGCCGCCGACGCTCATTTGAACTTACTTTGTAGCAAATGTAATTTATTCGTACAGCACTTGGAAGACTTTCAAACAGTCAGTAGAGTGTTGGCAAATTTATTTTTTATCATATTAATTATTGGTAAAAATATAATAATCTACAAAAGTACTATTAAGCAGTTAAGTATTATATAAATTTAAATAGATGATAACAAAAAAAAACAAAAGTACTGCAGGCGTGGAAATCAACATGTCCATGAGTTTTTATCATTTATATAATCTTCAATACTATAGTAAGCTTTTTGGGGTGGGGTGTTTGCATACCTATTTTTAGAGACCTAGTTTAGAAATGTTATAGAATAAGAATTTAGGGTGACCTTATCGAACAGTATATATCTGGCGCAAAATGAGGAAGACCTATGTCCAGCTGTGACTGCGATGTTGAATAGGTATCGAACAGTGTGATTGGACAATTAGAAAAAGATAAAGTTTATAATATCAAAACAGAATGTATGCCCGTATATTCCGCAGTCATACTACTAAGCTCAATTCACCGCCGCGTCGCGAGGTGCTCAAGTAGCACTAGTCGCCGCAATTTAACTTACCCCCACTTCACTTACCCCCACTTCACTTACCCCCACTTCACTTGCAATTGTCTGTGCACGCTTGCCTTTGACAGTTATACTTAAAGTTGGGAAACCGCTCAACTTTCGTGTCGGAATTAAATTTCATATTTCGTCGTGGAAAACTATTTTGTCTTTCAGTCACCATATTGTTCAAATATGAAGGATTTCTTGCTTTGGAGAGCACGTCAAGTTGGGTCGTACGACTAGTCCAGCTCTATTGGGCTGACGTAATGGGATAATGGCCCAAACTCTCCATAGCCATGCTTGGTTGGAAGGCCAGTTCCCTACAGAGGGCTGGTGATGGTTTAGTTGTGAAAAAATATATTACATTTAATGTAAAAATGCAACTATTGGGCTGACGTCATTACGGCCCAAACTCTCCATAGCCATGCTTGGTGGGAGGCCAGTGCCCTACAGTGGTTGATATAGGCTGATGATTAAGTTGTGAAAAATATTTTATATTAAATGAAAACATGTAAATAGCTTAAACATGAGGTTGGCACTGAAGAAACAAGCATAAAAATCACGATGGTCATGAATGAAAAAAGGCTATTTTCGTTTAAGACTTCCGGCTGCAACGTGCGAATCGTTTAGATTATTTTGAACATATTCTATTGATAACGGTATTTTTCGTGTTCAAGTCTTTTTTCGCCCCTAGCCATCACGTTTCTCTGCAGTTTTTTTTTCTGCCAGTTTGAGCCACATAGCCTGAACTATGTGGTTATGCATTGTAATTTTTATTTTAATATAGAGGAGTAAGAGCTTTAAAAAGTAAGAACCACAAGCGCTTACTTTTTTGCTATACTGGTTTTATTAAACTTAACTCATAAGTCTCTTTTTCTTGTACTAGCTGTTTCCCGGTGTTACCAGCGTTATAAGATTATATTCTCCTGCAGTAACAAATAACCTAAAATTGTATTCGTTTAGTCACGAACGCGCGGCGGCCGCGCGGCACAACAAGCTTAATATTTTCAGAATAAATGTTTTGTCTAAAATAAAAGTCTTATGTTTTTTTATTACATCAGCTACCTTCCAGAAATGGTCCCGTTCAAATCCATCTAGCCATTTTAGAGAAGGCCCGAAACAAACAGACAGACGAAATCTAAAAATGGTTATTTGGCATATCCGTATATATTTCATATGCATAAAGGAAAAAAATATTTCAATATTACAAACAGGCCCTCTAATATTATTTAAATATATTAAATAAGACTTTTTTATCTTTTGTGTCACTGAGAAACCTGAGACAATATTTCGGCACCCATCCGTCCGTCGACCATTACGATAGTTGCTTGTCTATTCAACTTAACCATCATCGTCTACGCAAAATAAACAAACACCTATTGGTACTATCTGATCAATAATTTGCAAAACAACAATCACCATTGACGTTGGTCAACTGAAATGAATTCGGAATGAAAAGCAAATATTGAAACAAAACTTTTTGCACACGTGTTTCATATATTTGCATCTCGGATTAAATGCACAGAGCCTTTTGACGTGCCCGACAATGTTCCATTATTTATGCAACTGTGAAATGGCATTCTCTCATCAGTCGTTTTCTCCAATACTAAGGGTCACGTTTGTTATTTATTTATACAACGTACACCAACAGTTTAAAGAATATTTTGTTATAATGTGATCAAAACGATCAGTTCACTCACCTGATGGTAAGTGATATAGGCGTATCCAACCCATGACTATGACAGAACAGTATTAAGGAAACAATTCACTGCATAAAGTGACTATCCATTTTTTTATGTTAAGAAGTGAACGAGACTGTCAGGACACTCATCTGATGGTAAGTGATACGCCTGACCATGATAGAGCAGCATTGACAGAGACCAGTAACAAAGACAATTATAATTCTCCGTCAATGCCGCACTGCGCCCGACGCCGAAGACACAGATGTTAGGTCTCTTATAACCGGTACTTTCACTAGCTACATTGTCCTCATCCCCAAACACAAAAGTACATAGCACTTTATTCACGGGACGATATCTGGCACTGTGGTGGTACCTACCTAGACGACTCAGTATCGATTCTACCACCTAGTAAGAATTCTTTGTTAATACCACCCTGCGCCAGTCACCTGAGACGATGATATGTTATGCGTCCTATACACTAGTCACGAAGTTACACGAGGTTAGACGAATACGATCATACATCGGGACAAGAGAGGCACTTACGCTTACTTCGTCCGAATTAACATCGCTTCGCGCGACTTCCATTTGTTGTCGGTTTTTGGGACTGAGTCTAAGGGCTCGAAGTTGCACGGAGTACGTCTCGGACTACTTCGCTAGGAAAGTATAGATCCCCGAGACGTTAGGTCTCATGTACCCAGTAATTTCACTAGCTATAGTGCCCTGATCTCGAAACTCAGAAGTGCAAAACACTCGTAATTTCCGGACGATATCTGGCACTGCAGTGTATCTACCTAGACGGCTCAGTATCGAGTCTACCACGTAGTGGTTAGTCCTTTAATATCAGGACATCCCTTGGTCTTTCTCTTTCTTTTCAACCTATTGCAGTCCACTGTCAGACATAGATTTGTGCCAGATATCCAGGCGGTACATCGGGTCGGAGGGCTTACCTACGCTTGCTAAGACGCCCAAAACTCCTCTGCTCCAACTGTCATTGGTTGTGCGACATACGTAAATAAGCGGCCTACTAGTTATAGTTTGCATAGTTTACTTGAACTTGTAGATACTGCGAGCTATGTCAGTACGAGTAGCTTTAGTTTTCTTACGGAGTACGTAAAGGAAAAAAAACATCGTTTTGATTCTTCCCTTAAGAAAGACCACAAGCATAGCTCTTTCGATTGCCTATTAAGTGACTTTGAACTTCTTCTATAGTGTTCACGTCTCAGTCGCGTATGCCAGTATTGCTCAAAGACTTTGGTCTTTAAGTATTGCGGAATCGCCTACCGAATCTTGAAGACCAGACGTAATTTTCCAAGTCCAGCCTAGCGCAACTAAATCATTCTACTAGCCTCTCGTAGTTATGAAGACCAAGTTGCATAGTTTGGCCCAAGTATTGCATACCTTCATGATGGCATTTGATATCTTTTAAATATTATATAAATATAAAAAAACTAAAGCCATTTGCCTGCTAACCTTATATAATATATAAAAATGTTAAACGCACAAAATAACTTTATTAACAATCAAAATATAAAATCGGGCGATAGAATATTTTTTCAACACTTGGGTGGTAACAAAAATAAAGAATCCTTTGCGTGAAGCGATTCGTATCTGCACGGTCGAATAGACCCGTTACGTGCAAATTGCCCGTTACACGACGGGTTACACAAAACAAACGTAATCCTGCCTAATCGTGTGTTTTATACAACGTAATGTGCATTACGAGGGTTGAAATTATAGCCGTAAGATACAATTGTGAACGGTACGTTTTGTACCAAAGATGTGGGAAAATTACTTTGTATTATTTACTCGGACACTTAATTATACCCCAGCTGAGTTAATTAATGGGAAGGGCTTTATTGTGTTTTATGTGGCTGAAAATTTATAAAAATGGAATGTTTTTCACGCTCCTTACTATATTAAGGCTCGCTAGAACTTCAATAAAAAAATTGTATACGTTAGAAAACGGCACTCGTAATTCTTAAAACAAGACTCGTCGAGGTAGGTACCAACACAGTGCCAGATATCGTCCCGTGAAATAAGGGTTCTACACTTCTGTGTTTCGGGATGAGGGCACTGTAGCTAGTAAAATTACCGGGTATAAGAGTCCTAACATCTGTGGTCTCGGGTGACGGGCGCAGAGTTGTCTTGATGGAAAATAATGACTACTTACTGCTATGAATTTTGTTTAACACTGCGTCTGTCATGGTCAGGCGTATCACTTACCATAAGGTGAGTACACTAACCGCTCCAGTCACTTCCAACATAAAAAATGTTTAACGCCGGTATTTTATGAGACCAATATCCAATCGTTTCTAGGTGTGAAGGTATGACTTCACACTTAGAAACTACAGTATATTGTACCTAAAGCAAACTAAACACTAGGTTTGAAATTAAAATCTCTTGTCACTCCCCGGTACCCTAAGTTAAATACAGTTTAGGGACCAAAGTGCCTTCTCTCTCTCTTTAACCTATCGCAGTCCACTGCGGAACAAAGGTCTCCCCTATTTTGCGCCAGATATCCCAGTCCTCCGCTCCATGTCCTCGCAAGTCATCGGGCAGGAGGACTTCCTACGCTACGCTTGCCAAGATACGGTCTCCACTCCAGAACTCGTCTGCTCCAACGGCCATCGGTTGTGCGACATACGTGACCAGCCCACTGCTACTTAAACTTGCTGATCCGGCGGGCAGTGTCGGTAGTTTTAGTTCTTTTACGAATTAATTGAATTCAAGGTGCCTTATCATAGTTATACAAATACCTTCCGTACCGCAATAAAGAAGCAAAAATCCTACCATAAAATAAATCTACATGCTTACCCTTGCATGCCTTCCCTTCTAGGGCTTTTTCGACTCTAAATCAACGCACACTGTGTGCTCAGCGAACAATACTGCAAATAAGATTCAGGAAATACTAACTTTTCATCATTTATAAGCTTGTTGCAGACACAACTTTCGAATGAAGACAATTGTTAAAGGACACTGGGAGTAGGATAACTAGGTCTAAGCTCTTGAGCTTCAATGCTAACTTATGTTAAAGGTAATTTATTTTTATTTATTTATTTGGGAAACAAACAATACAGTTTTACTCATATACAAAAAAAAACAAAAAATGTACTATTACAGAAATCAGTGAAGTCTTCACAACTTGATATTCCATAAACTGAGCATAAATATGTTACATTAGGAAATATTATTTTTATCTAAATTACCACTCTAGAAACAAACGAAGAGAGAAAAAAATACATTTATTTTAAGCCAAACAAAAAAGCCGCCGGATCAGCAAGTTGAAGTGGCAGTGGGCTGGTCACGTATGTCGTAGAACCGATAGCCGTTGGAGCAGACGAGTTCTGGAGTGGAGACCGCGTCTTGGCAAGCGTAGCGTAGGACGTCCTCCGGCCCGATGGACCGACGACTTGCAGAAGGTCGCTGGTGGGAGCGGAATGAGAAAAGCGGAGGACCGGGATATCTGGCGCAAAATGGGGGAGACCTATGTCCAGCAGTGGACTGCGATAGGTTGAAGAGAGAGAGAGAAACAAAAAAGAATCTAATCATGTTCTGGGCTACAGCCCATTAGTGCAAGTCTAACTTTCCTCTTAAATAAATCTATGGAGCAATTAAAAATATCTATTCCACAAAAATGTTTGTTGTAGTTTCTACATGCTCTGTGCAAAAATACATTTTGTGCATATCGCGTTCTAACAAAGGGAACATAGAACAGATCACGAGAACGAGAGCTTACCCGAGGGCACTTTATATTAATGCAATTTAAAAGAAAAGTAGAATCGATGAGGTTACTAAGAATTTTAAATAGAAATATTTGATCTCTTTCCTTACGTCGCTGTGCCAAAGTCAATTTAAAATTATTTGCAACAAAAGAATAGGCATCTTTTCTATGTATGTGCTTTAGAAACCTTGCGCATAATTACAAATTGTAATACACAAAATAACTTCCAACTTGTCAGACGGTCTTCAAACGCCCTTGTACATACAATTATAATTATCATCATCATCATCAGCTCATTAAACGTCCCTACCGAGGGGGCACGAGCCTACCCGTATTGGGTGATTAGGCCTTAGTCGTCCACGCGGGCCCAGTGCGGATTGGACGACTTCACGCACAACCTTTGAATCTCTTCGCAGGCGTGCGCAGGTTTCCTCACGATGTTTTCCTTCACCGTAAGAGCGTTGGATAATGTACATATAAAACGCCACCGTCGCTCTTCTATTAATCAAAAGAAAATAAAAAATGTATTTATTTAATTTAGATCTCTATAGAACATTTATGTATGTCAAATGAAGTGACCACATCTATATCTATACTAATATATAAAGCTGAAGAGTTTGTTTGTTTGAACGCGCTAATCTCAGGAACTACTGGTTCGATTTGAAAAATTCTTTCAGTGTTAGATAGCTTATTTATCGAGGAAGGCTATAGGCTATATATCATCACGCTACGAGTAATAAAAGCGGAGCAGCAATGAAAATTGTTTCAAAATCGGGGGTATTTTTTCATACTTGGAGCTTCCGCTTCGTATGCTGCGTAAACGGTTATAGTTACACAAAAGTCATGTATGAGAGTATTGTTATTCTTTTAAAGGTCTACAAAAAAGTCCGCGACAGTATATGTCTATCTTTTAAGGTTAGCTCACTATAACATATTTTATGCTTAAAAAAAACTGAAATTGACCCCGAAACCTTTAAAGTTGAAGAAAGGGGAAATCCTATGTACAGTGATAAATGAAAGTACCGTGTTATCCCGAATTTAATGCGAGCGAAGCCGCGGGAAAAAGCTAGTTATAATATATACCTAGCCTTGATGGCATTTTTGTGTAACACGATTCTCTTCTCTCTTTTCTTTTTATGTAACCGAGTTAATCATGTCAGGCATGCTTTTAGGTGATACCTTAGTTTACTTTCTCAAACTGTTACTTGTAATGTGTTCTTATGCAAATAAAATAAAATTAAAAAAATGGTGTTTTTATTTCCATGGATGCCTTTTATATCCATATTCTCAGAATCCGAATATGTAATACTTGCTTTAGATAAAAAATTAAATATTCGCATCATTTCCTCGGCTAGCGAAACTTATTAACGTATATGATTTATTGAAGTAAGGGTCGGTAGAGTTAGGCCGTGTAGATTCAGGAGCTTCGCTCTACATCAGAGCTCATATCTTTATTACAGCGCAAACCTTATGTGGTCGTCTTGGCATCATGTTACATGATATGTTTTTGGTGAGATCTATCTTTTTAAATAAACAGGTGATACATCCTGCAATATCCTAACCAAACTAGGAAAAAATGCACGTTATCATGACCTCCTGATGATGGTCACGCTGCCGAACGTTGTTCCCACTTGACCACGGAATCAGTTTAAAATTAATGTACCTTTAAATCAATTGTAATAATATGTAATTTAACCAATTATTTTGCCCCATGCGCGGAGCACTAACATAATATTATAATAATTAAATTACAAAATAATCTTAAACTAAAAAGAGTACGGACCTTGAGTCTGTAGATGTAATTTTATTAATAAAAAAAATCAATTTAATTAAATCCGTAGAACAAATGAAGTGAGTTCGAATCGAGAATATATAGTAGCCAATTTGGGATTGTTGGGTCATAGCCAAAACGAAGTTATTGTTATAAATAACGCGGACAATGCAACCCGATAAGCGTCCTACGTTTTCCGCACACAATATACGGTCAGCGGTAAATTAATATCAATCTCTTCGAGTTATATAGTGTCCTAACACTATAATATTTTTCTTACTACTGGATTTGGTTTCACATCAAATTTCACAAAAAAAAAATACTTCAGTTGCCTATCTATGAAATAAAAAATATGCTCGATTGCACAATGAAAAACAATTTCTCATGCTTA
>PQWD01010210.1:0-13712 GCA_019425675.1 Leucinodes orbonalis | reverse complement strand
AGCTTAAGTAGCATACTGGCTCATCATTCTAATAATTGGAAATAAGTGCGATAGATTACACTTCAATTTTAATTGAGAATAGTTTTACAACGCGTAGTTATATTGAGTTTACGAGGTATATGAAAGTTTTTCTAAAAAAAAAGGTGCAGTCTAAGGCACTGAGTTGACATAATTAACCCAGTGGATGTCTACGCGAAGATAAACATATTTAAAAAAATAGGCGCTATTCGTAGAAAAGTAATCATTTTAATAAGATTACCTATCATAGAATTAAGGACCAATCAATTTGGCCCTCAGCCTGGGAGCTAAAATTGAGAACTTGAATAATATTTACTATCCTAGGCCAATAGCCGTAGTGTATATTTTCGATAGGCACTATCGAGGATGCCAATGTAGTGCAATATATCCACCGATATTCATAGCGCCATCTAGCCCCAATTTAAGTATGAAGATTGTACTGTGGATGCTATTAAACCAAACGAATACAGAAGAAAGAAACGTTTTAGTTGACACATTCATTAACAAATAAATCTTTGACTAACTTAGCTAGTATGTCGCAATATCCAATCGGTACTAAGAATCTGATTTAATACACATGTAAATAAATACATAGAAACACCTATACTAATTCAAACAGACATTTTCTATGTTATGACATGTTGTATGTTTCTTGTTCATGCATACAAATGTTTGTGCTACCCGATGATTGACTCTGGGACCCTTGGTAATAGCCAGCATGAGCATATGAGCATTTTATCTGAATCTACGAGTATCATGCTTTGATTAAAACATTTTTTTCAATATGGAACCATGTAACCCATTGAACGCCGGGAATCCAGACACAATAGAAAATCTATTGTGTCTGGCGCTTTAAGGCGTCCTTAGCGGTCAAAGGGTTAATATTGAATATTGTCATCTCCAGACAAATAGGCCATTGTAAACAGCAGCTCCAATTTTATATTAATTAAGATTACAATTAAACATTGGATCATTGTAAGGAAAACATTGTACGAATATATTAAAGTTCAATTTCAAAAACAAAGACTTGAATTGCAATCCATCACTGGTTGTCACCTTGTCCTCACCTTGTGTTTTAATAAACTTAAAAATAGCCGCTCGTATTGGTAGAGGAATATTGTTCCAGCATTTAGTGGCCTAAAATTGATAACGACCAGTGAAGCCCACAGACCTATAAATATGCATCGCTAGTGGTACTCGTGCAGATCTAGGAAAGTACATCAGTTAGAAGCGGTAGTGGAAGATCGAAATATTTGTTTACGTTTGAAGTACTTCGAGTCACCTAATTATAGTGTGTCGATATGTAAGTAACTAGACGATGAGTAATGATTTCAAATGATTTCTGTAGTTTCCATACTTACTTATAGAACCTATGAGTATCATGAAGTTAATAGTATTAACCGTTATATACGTTGGGTGAAAAACCAATAGGTAGCTGTAACAATTTAGTTAGTAGCGCCAGCCAGACATTATATATTTTCTATTGTGTCTGGATTCCCGGAGTTTAATCGGTAAGTGTGTTACGAGGTATGACAGACCGAAGTTAATTATCTTATACTCAACACTTACTAGCTTTTGAACCCTCTACTCAAAGTGTATAATATCTACCTAGAAATGCAGCATCGAGCTTACTATCCGGCACCAAGTAACGTTCAATTTCTCAAAACTCAAAATTGGTTCAAATGACAGTTGAAGCGTCTAGTCTGTCAAAAAAAGAAACTGGTGACCTGCCTATACTGTAGGTCCTTACAATATCTCCCTATTTAACCTATTACAGTCCACTGCTAGACAAGTCTCCTCTATTCTGCCCCAGATATCTCGGCCCTCCTTTTCTCACCTAGCTTCCACCAGCGACGACAAAAATATGTACTTAATTTTAATTAAAATAAAGGATTAATTCCTTTTTTGATGGTTTGTTTTTTTTTCTTATCAGAAAATATTCCTTTATTTGAACATAATAAAATCTCGATGCATTATTTACACTGTTTTTAAGTTTTAGTTGTCTCTTTAGTATCGCAGTGATCAAACACAAATGACGAAACCATGCTCAAACTTAGGATTACTACCGCTTCACCATAAATTTGTTATGATACTTTGTGCGTTGTCAAGGAGCTTATTTGACTTAACAGTAACGGCTTAAATTGAGCACTTTGTTTTACACAATTGATTTACGCACAAAGTTTTATTAAAAAAGTTGCATATTTCATAAGCAAGTTAAGACTAATGTTATAATTTAACATTTGTACTACCAAGTACTATGAAGGATATCGCCAAACCGATGATACGAAAAATGTTTCTATACTGGGTTAAGGTATATCGACATTATTTATACCAGTTTACATGAGTTAGAAGTTATATAGTATATAGGTAGATGATATAAACTACATGCAATGCATGAATCTTTGCATTTTATATATTAATATATTTCATATTTTACATTGCATGCATATAATATACTTAATGCATATTCTATGTATTCATTATTAATATAGTTCATTTTGATTCATGGGTGAATTTCATTATCTGATTCGCTAATTTTCTATATAGTCAAGCAGAGGACTATAATGGTTAACGTGTGATCTTTTTTCTCTTTAAAATAATTAATAAACTGGAGCAAAAACCTGAAAAGCTTGGCCAATCGTTGTCATGATGTAAATATTTAATATTTAGATTTTAGCCGACGCGTATATAGTAATTATTATTTATATAGTATCGTACGATATAGTATTATATTAATATATACAATATAGTATATAAATTAGCCAACTTGCGAAAGGTCGCTGGTGAAGGCTGAATGAGAAAAACGGGGGACCGGATATCTGGCGCAAAATGGGAAAGACCTACGAGTATGTCCAGCAGTGGACTGCGATAGGCTGAAGAAAGAGAGATATATATATTTATAAAAAAGTGGTTTAATACTCGTAATACGTATACAAGCTTCTCGCCTAGAACTCTATAACGCCAGTAACATACCTTACTTTAAAAAGTGCGCCTAATATTATGACGTCAGATCGTAACTCCCTACTCAATTCCTAGCTTTTTAAACATATCTCAAGGTTGATTACTATACACGCCATTGTTAGTAACTTATGAACTACAAGGTTGTACTAACAACATCAAATGAGCCACTCCTTATGTGCATATTTAAGGGGATATTGAGGATCTCAGCAGTTCCATGCAGATACTCAATATAAAGTTTGCAAAACAAGCCTCACAAGATTCTCTAGCAAGTTAGTGGCGCGTTCTGAATAAAAGTTAATTTAGTAATTAGAAAAAATACTTACTAGAAAGTTACCGTTATCGAAGGAATATAATATACTTTGCTAATAGACTAATTAGTTATGTGAACGAATAAGTCGTGATAAGAATTACCAAGCCAACAGAAATTTGGCGAGAAAAATTGCTTCCATTTGTTTGAGATTCTTAATACAACGAAGCCTATTGAATCGACGTTATTTACGGCAATAAGATGTACTGAATTGGAAATCATCACAATCTTTAGTGACTAAAGTAACTAATACTTATTGTCTAATTAATTATTTTTAAAAACCGCTTCTACAACAACAAGGTTGTCAAGAAAAATATTTGAAAAGCAAGAATATAAAATATGTTTTGACAATCTTAGTAAGCATATCTACAGTAGTTTTCAATAGTTAATTTGTTTAATGATATTTTGATAAAAACAACCAGGTAATATTATGAACCTTATGACTAGTGATATCATGATCTGAACAGTCAAAACACTAGGTGGTAGACTCTGTAGTCAGTCGTCTAGGTAGGTACTACCACGGTGCAAGATATCGTCCGTGAAATATGAGTGTTTTGCACCTCTGTGTTTCGGGATAAGAACACTGTAGCCAATGAAATACATATCTATACTAATATATAAAGCTGAAGAGTTTGTTTGTTTGTTTGAACGCGCTAATCTCAGCAACTACTGGTTCGATTTGAAAAATTCTTTCAGTGTTAGATAGCTTATTTATCGAGGAAGGCTATATATATTCACGCTACGAGTAATAGAAGCGGAGCAGCAATGAAGAATGTTTCAAAATCGGGGGAATTTTTTCATACTTGGAGCTTCCGCTGCGTACGCTGAGTAAACGGTTAAAGTTACACAAAAGTCATGTATGAGAGTATTGTTTTCCTTTTAAAGGTCTACAAAAAAGTCCGAGAGCATATGTCTATCTTTTAAGGTAAGCTCACTGTAATATTTTTTGCTAATAAAAATTCTGTAATTGACCCCGAAACCTTTAAAGTTGGAGGGAGGGAAATCCTATGTATAGTGATAAATGAAAGTACCGTGTTATCCGAATTTAATGCGAGCGAAGCCGCGGCAAAAGCTAGTACATTATAAAGTACATTTGTCGACTCGGGTGACGGGCACAAGGCAAAAATAATGACTTCTTATCTTATTTATTGCCTTCTACACTGCGTCTGTCATCATCAGGTAAGCGAACTGACAGTCCCGTTCACATGGAGACATAAAAAGAATTTCAAAGCTCCCTAACTTGAAACGTAGCAATATAATTGTCATGAAATATGAACCTAACCACACATTTCTTCGTAAACGATCACCTTTGGACGAAATAAATGAAGCTGCAATAGAACTTGCCATAAATTTCGAAGACCAGTGGCTAGAATTTAGTGAATCAATAAAATGACCACAAAAAGCATTCTGTCAGGAACGTCTCAGATTACGTTTGCTGAGTACCAGACGTCACTTAAGAGGCCTTTCACATTTCAGCGCAGCACGATTTTAGATTTATCTCCTTAAGGAGCCAATGACCCTTCTAAAAATATTCGCTCAGTTCTATCTTAGGTCATTTGATAGAACTCTATGAATAGCTTTTATATATATATATATATATATATATGTTAATATTTGCACAGGTTTTACAAACAATTGGTGATTTATATATTACTCTCAAGTTTCCTATACTATGGAGTACTTATATCATGAGTAGTATAAAAGGAAGAAGAAATAATTCAAGCACCGGTTCACTGGGTAACTACTCTCGCGTGCAAGTAAATCGACTCAAGCCTCAAGTGCGCATAAAAAGTGATATAACTAAAAAATGACTTATTTTACCTCTATATAATGTTTTACATTATTAAAGCCTAGTAATTAGGCTTTCAAATGGTAGCATAATATCAGTAATTTAAATAAACACTTGTACTTAGAATGCAACTGAACGCAACCTCCCGTAAACTGCTCTGCGCTCTATTCACGTAAAACCCCCTGTAATCGTTTTTTTCTTATCAGTCGCTCATTAGACGTTGACCTGAACACATCTCTGCAAATTAAAGCCGTCATTTGAAGAAAATTATGGATACAACACCTGAAGAAGCCGCTCAAGTCGTTGCCCTGTTGCAAGAAGGGTTGAACCAGCGAGAAGTCGCTCGTCGTTTGAATATGAGTCAGTCCGCTGTCTCGAGAGTATACAGAAGGTTTCAAGAGACTGGTGCCTTCACTCGGAGGCCTAATACCAGCCGACGCCGGTGCACCTCGGAGCGTGACGACCGGTTTTTGGTCTCGACCTCTCTCCGAAATCGACACCTTACCGGCGTAGATGTGCAGCAGGAGCTACGTCAAGTTCGCGGGGTGACTGTCAGTCAGTGGACAGTTAGAAGAAGGTTGAAAGAAGCTAACCTTACTCCGAAAAGACCCGCTACAGGCCCGAAGTTGACCACAGCTCATCGTCAAGCACGCCTTCACTTTGCTCGAGAACATTTGGATTGGAGCATAGAGCAATGGCAGTCAGTCCTGTTCACAGATGAGACGAGGATGTGTCTCCATGGCAGCGACAGGAGAGGTCGGGTATACCGTCGTCCCGGTGAACGGTTTTCACAGTGCTGCTTTGTGGAAACCGTTGCATATGGTGGCGGATCTTGCATGATGTGGGCTGGAATTTCCTTAGAAGGCAAAACGGACCTTGTTTTCGTTCCTGGGGGAGGCCGGGAGGAGGTCTGACCAGTGATCGTTACATTGAAAATGTTCTACTGGATCAAGTTGTCCCTTATCAAGGCTTTATTGGGGAAAAATTCATCTTGATGCATGACAATGCCCGATGTCATACTGCTCGGGCCACACGTGATTTCCTGAACGAAGTTGGAATTCACACTATGCATTGGCCAGCGCTCAGCCCCGATTTTAATCCCATTGAGCACATATGGGACGAGCTCAAAAGGAAAGTTAGAGCGAGGAATCCAGCTCCGACAAACATCAATGAGCTCAAGACTGCGTTGGTAGAAGAGTGGGGTCGAATACCACAATCATCCATTAAAAAGTTGATAAGGTCGATGAAGAATCGCATGAGAGCAGTGATCAGAGCTAGAGGAGGGAATACCAAATATTGACACGAATATTTTTTTTATCTTACGCACATTTTGTTTCATTTAAACACAATAACTCCATACTGTGAAATTGTATGAATTTTCAACATTTTTTACATTATCATTAGCATTAACCTTTTTTACTAAACTACTGAATCGATTTTCATGCAACTTACACCATTTTAAAGCTCAATTACTAGGCTTTAATTATGTAGAACATTATATAGAGGTAAAATAAGGCATTTTTTAGTTATGTCACTTGTTATGCGTACTTGAGGCTTGAGTCGATTTACTTGCACGCGAGTGTATATTTGAAATGACATAGGCCACATTGTTAACCGACTTCTTGCCTTAAATTTACACGATGCTTTTTCCCTTTCTAGTATTTTTCATTTCATGACTCAAACCAATTACTATTTGTTAAGGAATGCTGTTTTTTTATTGATTACATTCAACATTGATCTTGAATACTTAACTTCAGGTTAATTTTCGTGTTCAAATAAGCCTCTCTCTCTTCGAGCTATCGTAGACGAATACTGGTCAAAGGCCTCCTTTTCCATTTTTGGGCCGGATATTTGGGTCCTCAGCTTTTCCATTCCAGCCTCCACAAACGGTACGAGTATTTCGCAAGTCGTTTCCCATCGAGCCGTGGGGGTCCTTCGCTACGCTTACTTAGACGCAGTCTACTCAAAAACTCGTCTGATTCAACGGCCATCGGTTCAACTACATTCGTGACCATCTCACTGTCACTTCTGCTTACATTGATAACTAGAAACTATTTCCTTTACGAAAAACATCATTTCTGAAGCATACCTTGACATAACCTTCGAAGGGCATCAACCTGTATAAATTCAACATAATTTTTAAAAATAATATTATTATGTACAATAGAATACATATTTAACTTCAGTCAAAGTTAGGTCCTCGCATTTACTACATTATTTTCCAATTTACAAACTTTCCTTTTGTAATATAACTCAAACGAACCTGAAATGTAAAGCAATTTCTTTAGAAATGGGATCCTCAAATTGGGCATAGGCCTATTTTTTATCGAACACGCATTTACCACTACTGAGGTTATACGGACAAACTTATTTTAGCCTTTTAAGTCAGCTATTTTAACATCACAATGTATTCTGGTTTCTGATTTTGTTTACTAGGATTGGTTTTATATATTACCTTCTTCTAATAGTTACAAATACAGTTATATAGTATAGTTACAACCTATAAGAGTTGATTATTCCAAATCTATGAAACTATTAAATAATAAAACCTGGTACAAATTTCATTCAAATACGTTACATTTGAAAAAATCTGTTGTTTAGGTAGATAAACGAAATATGTAGGTATTATTAAATAGTTGAGTAAATTGAATAAAGTAAAGAAATAGTGGAAGTTTAGTGTGATAGCAGGTCGTTAACCCAATGCTCTGACGGTGAAGGTAAACATCGTGAGGACACTGCGCACGCCTTCGACGAGATTCAAAGTTTGTGAATGAAGCCGGCTAATCTGCACTGGGGCTGCATAGACGACTAGGGCCTGTACACTCTTTACGGGTAGGCTCGTGCCCCTCGGTGGACGTTAAATGAGCTGACGATGGATATTTATTTATATTTGAGTTACTAAACCCAGCTTATTAGTGAGACGTGTACCTACGTTATAATTCGTTCATGTTGAAAGCAAAATTTCAAGCCTAATTAAGGTTTTCTCGAATTTTACATAAAAGTTTTGACCGCAACTTAGGAAACAAAATAGTATATGTGTAAAACTATTTCAACGCTATTGTTTTATCATTTTATATTTTAACAGAACAAAGTTGTATTATAACGATAGGATAATTATATAATAAAGATATAAGTTTAATATGATATATTTTAAAAAAGTAAATGATATATATTGATTATATATCATTTACTATTTTAATATATTATAACATGATAAAGTTATACATCGTCGTATGTTTGCCGATCAAAATTGAATAATATATTAAGCTTACTTACCAATAGTCAGTTTTCGATGACGGATAACTTCCGTCAGGCCATTTAATGAAGCAGATTTCCCGTTCTCCATTTATGTACCTATAACAAAGCGTTTTTGAGTTAACATATCAAATGTAATCTATTTTTTGCCAGTACCAGAATTTCTTAATCACTTAGTATTCTATAACTAAGTATAGAAAATATATATGTAGGTACCATTCCACTGTATACAGCTCAGTCTCACCAGTGGACCACTACGTTTTGGTTTTTTTGGACACCATCTAGGTACTACTACCAACTAGTAAATATACCTTAAAGAGATTCACTTCCAGACCTTGGGTCAGGAGAAGAAATCTCTTTAGAGAAGGTGGTGCGTATTTAATGATTACTTATACTGACAAATATTAACATGAACTTTGGACACTCGTGAAAGGTTTTAATGATTAAGGAAACAAATATTTACTGACATTCACCCAGCATTATCGAGCCCCACGTTAAGCGTGAAGTTTGTAGAATGGGTACTGAACAACGGATAAACATACTTATATAATTCTGCAAATACAACAACAATTACTAATGCTAATAATAATGAATAACAGATATTTTCAAAATGTTCCGTCACCGGAAAGGAAAATTTACTTGTACTGAATCAAATATTCATTTAAAAACAAATACCCGAAATATATTTTTTACAAAATTACTTAATTGATATATAGAAATCTAATCAAAACTATTTTATGCAGCCAAGAAAGATCATCTTGGAGCAGATAATGGGAGTAGATAAAGAGGGTAGCTAATAATGATTGTGATACGTAAAACCAACATTTGTTGTTGTTACGAAAGCTCGATTTATAGAACAAACAGTAAAGGAGCTAGAGATTTACTGACCGATTATTTACCTATATTTAACCGAGTGATATACTCGTAATTAGGATTTTGTTCGATGTATATATGTTACAAAGTTTTCAGATAAGCAAATACACTTCGTAAATGTTTTGATTATTATAGGATAAAAAGAAACATGCCATCGACATAAATTATGATAATATATCGATGGCATATTTCAAAGTCCATGTGCCACTAAGATATTAGAAAAAAACCCTAAAAAATATTTCTTTTATGCTTATAAACATGACTTATGCTTTATTTGTTGGGATCTTTGTGTTTTTACTTTCGATTTCGTTGTATAAAAATAATTGACATCATCTTGCATTCTTTTAGTAATTTTGATAATGTGTTCAATCAATTTAAAAAAAAAAAGGAAATTGGGAAATGGTTAATTTAACTTAATTACAAGGAAATCAAAACTTTAATATGAAATGATAAATAAATTGTGGGTATTGTTTTTGTATAGAGCATCGGTGGCTCAATGGTGTGGATTGTTGCTCTCCTACTGGAAGGGCTGAGGTTCAAATCCCGCCACGTACCAATCTGTTTACGAGTTTTCGAAAATATATGTACGATATCAGACGCTCTTGATAAGAAACCTGCGCACGACTGCGAAGAGATTCGGAGGTTGTGCGTGAGCGTCCAACTCACACTGAGCCCGCGTGGACGACTAAGACCTGATCACCCTATACGGATAGGCTCGTGCCCGTCGGTGGAGACATTTTATAAGCTTAAGTAGAACAAAAACTACAGATGTAACAGTCAAAGTCAAAAGACTTAAGTGGAGATGGGCTTGACACGTGATGCGAGGTCACGACAAATGGAGCAAACGAGTGACACGGTGGTACCCCAGAGAAGGCAAAAGAAACAGAGGCAGACTGCAGAAAGGTGAGATGACGATATCAGACAAGTGGCAGGAGTAATGTGGAACAGAGTGGCTCAAGTAAGAACTGAATGGAAAAGGTTGGAGAAGGCCTTTGCTGACTGGCAAACAGATCTAACGATGACAACCAAGGAACAGATATTACTTTAAGTAGTTTAAGATTAGTATAGTTTTCGAAATAAGTTTATGGTAAATATTTAAGATCTGAATAAAATGCTATATTAAGTAACCTAGATATTAACAAATAATAATAATAATTAATCAATACTAACAACTAAAAACCTTAAAAATTAAATATTATAACTAAATATAAAATATATATAATAAATAAATAATTAAAGAACCCCCCTTTGGTAGTTCCGAAGACACTGGCAGCGTTACCCTTTAAATCGCTAAACTAATTCTTTGACTAAGGTAGCTGCCAGATCCTCGGTCTCCAGTAATGTCGTCTAATCGTTTGGAAATTTCTTTAAAAAGCTAATAGCGAATGCTATATTATTTATTATTATTATGAGAAAATAGTGGTTCACCGTGGGTGACTCATAAAAAACCTGTGTGGGAATTTTTTTAACGATATCTATTCAATATCGTTAAAAAAATTTCCCACTTTAAGAGTGTCTCTCGCGCAAACTATTTATTAATAAAAAAGTTACATTAGGAACCTTAATATCATTATTAAAGACCTATCTATACATTGATACCGTACACATGTTAATTCGATAAAAATAATGTGTATCACTTCAAGTTTTTTTTGTGAAAACCTTATAACGGTTCACAGAGTACAAATCCTTACAAAGTTTCGAACAGTACCTACAGGGTTTATAGTTTCAGAGAAAAAAAGCGTATGACATGGACGGACAGACATGACGAATCTATAAAAGTTCTGTTTTTTGCCATTGCTGGAGAACGTGTTGATTATACTGGCGACTCAGATAAATAGGCAACAAAATCAAGTTTGGTGTTCCAAAATTTCTACTTAAAACTACGATAAATACTTAAATGTATTTATTATGAATCGTATATTGGTAAGTGATCTAATAATCGATACCTAACTCTTACGCTTTACGTTGACCTTTACGCATTGAACAACGACAAAAGTTATTGAACAAATATTACTCAATTCCAGGAAAAATATTCTGTAAATAATGCGTGGGCGTCAGCAAACCAATGTTGCTTGACGGCGTGTTAATTTTTATAGTCATTATTAAATACGTATTCACTACATTTAACCTACAGATAACATAAAGCGTATAATCATATCCAAACATTTGTATAATAACAGTAGTGTATTATTGTTCAAATGTTTAATTACTTCAGTCAGTGTAATTTGTGTTAGTACAATGCTACATTGCAGGTGCTACGAATAATCTGCATTGTATCCACCCACAAATGGAGTAGAATACATATTCTATGTGTTTAATAGGATAATAATTTCCACTTCATTATTAAAAGAGTAAAAGAAAATACTGCGTTCCAAGACACATTGATAAAATAAGACACTGAGTCGGGACCAATCACTTAACTTACAAACCGAAACACCAAATCATCTTTCTATTTGGACTACCAGATGATTCAGCTTGCAACGTCCTAACCAAACTAAGATTTTTATCATACGTGAACGGTCGGTTCGTGACCATGATATATGCAGTTTTAAGGAATTATTAACAAGGGTCATAATTTCATTATCACTGCCTGCGCCATTAACCGACACGACAAGTGTTATGTCTCTTATAACCCATTAATTTACAAGCTATCCTTGATCTAACACATAGAAAATTTATAACACTCCTCTTTATATCTTGCACCTGTAATACCTACCTAGAGAGATTCAGTACCGAGTCTCCACAAGTCAAAAATGTTACTTGACCGAAGCCTTCATTCCTATCTTCCCTTTTATAATATATATTTAAATAGTATGTACTTATTAGAAGATATCAATCAATTTTAGCATGACTTTTTTATCAGAGGGATAAGGTAGAAACAGGTAATTAATGGTGAAAGATGGTAGTACAATACTAGATACGGGACTTATCTGGAATGGAGACCGTGTCTCGCAAAGCTAGCGTAGGACGCCTCCGGCCAATCGACAACGACTGCGAAAGGTCGCTGGTGGAGGCGGATGAGAAAAGCGGGAAGGCCGGGATATCTGGCGCAAAATAGGGAGACCTATGTCCAGCAGTTGACTGCGATAGATATTGAATAGGATGTAGGTACATGTGTTATGCTAACATGGCTTGCGGCTAGTTATGCACTGGTATTGCACAGTAAATATTGAAATAGTAGTGTACATGTTAATATCTAAATACTTTACTGTGTTATGCATCATACAAACAGTTAGTTACTAATCTAAGGTCTACTTAGATTTTTTTCTTATGTCGTGATGTTCTTTAAATTTACTTTAGGTTGTGTTTTTTCACCTTTTACAATATTTGTGGTCATCTTACAAAGCTTACTATATCTTGTCATTTTAATTATACGTCTCATTTTATTTCGTGACTATTACAAAATCTAATTAATAATTTAGCTTTTAGCTTTGAGGCTTAAGCCAAACTCTTTGTTTTACGAATAACGGACGAAGCTAGGAGCGACTTTCTATATGCACTTCATCGGTTTTGTGATGCAATCCGAAACTCCTCAAAAAATCACGTAGCCTGGTCCAACATTAACTACACAGTCAAGACGGAATAAATACATTATTTTTCGAACTTTTCTGCAGCCTTGAGAATTACACAACGAGCCTAAAGCTCCCATAGTGGGACTCGAACTCGACTAAGGCGTCCTAAAAAGCCTAGAATTTGTTTGGGGAGTAAGCCCCTGTACATATTAAGAAGTGGTGAAAGGGTCAGCCTTTCACACCACATCACATATTCAAACTGATAGCTAGAGTTCCAATTTTGTCTGGATTACTCGGATACACAGTAAAATACGTGTTTGGTCTCTGAATAAGTGTCGGCGTATATTATTTTAAAGGCGGAAATGTAAAAAGAAGTGTAAGAGAAGATCCCTAATCCAAATTGGACCGATGACTAAGTTAAGCAGCCAATTATGTTTAATCAGGAGGTAACTAGATGTTTTATGATAGGTTCACGTGCATGTGGGGCAGCCTTCGTTCAGCACTTGACTTATTAGATTCTATATAATAAACTTTTTACAATTCAAAATATGTTTTTACACAACCAATAATAAACATCCAACATATTTTTTGTATATTATAAAGTAGTTACCCATCCAAGTAAAATATAAACTAAGTCTGTTCTTGTAAATAACTATTCAGGTATAATTACACACAGGATATATTACGTTACGTACGGAAAAAAGGAAAATTAAATTTTAACTGAAACGTGCCTTTGTGTTTTGGGCAATTAAAGTATAATCCCTTGACTAGTGTGGTAATTAGTAATCCACACCCAGGGAGCTATCATAATCTAACCACTTAACACATGAAACATCTCAAAGTTCGCAATTTTGTACTGTTGCTTTAAATCCAGATATGGCACAGAAAGCAATTAAAAGTTGATTTAACTTTCCTGAAGCAATTTCGTGCACATTTTTATACTAATATGTTTTCATGGAGTCCCATCTGTCAGATTAATCCAGATTTATGCACTTCT
>PQWD01010208.1:30014-108231 GCA_019425675.1 Leucinodes orbonalis | reverse complement strand
TAATCACTCCCGCTGGAACCCAAAGTACGAACATGGCGTCCACTTAAAAAAACAACGTATGCAAAACCCGCATCAGATTTTCGAGCACTGTAGAGTGCCGAACGTAGCTATCATTCATTAGTAAGTAGATGTACTATCTAGAATCCAATACGACATTTTTTACAAACCCCGGGCACAAAGAACGGGCGTCCACCCCCACAGCGGCAACCCTATACGAACACCAGCGCATGTGTGTGTAGCGCGAACTGGAAAAAAATCAACTGACCTACGCACACATACGGGAGGCCGCGGAAAAAAACACTGACACAAAGAAAGTCTATCCAAAACTTCTATACCAACTTTTGAACGCACACGCTGCGGCTATACACACACACTGAAATGTACAAGGAAATTGTGCGCGTGTGCGTGAGTGCAGCATGTAGGCACACGCGCTAAACTTAGCCCTGTTGTGTGCGAGCCCACAGTTGCAAGAGCCCAAACTTCTCTTTTTCACAAACACCCTTATATCCTGATGGTAATCGCAAGCCAAATTCAACTTTATCGCATACCCATTGAGAATGTAGCTGCGTAAGCTACAATCGAGATACAACGTTCGGAAATCAAACCCGAAGCTGCGCAGCCCGGGTAGTTTTCGTACGAAACTTGGTGGCGCGAGATGCAACACATGAGACAGGTATACAGTCATATCGCCATCTCTGTCCAACGCCACCCGCCGCCCGGGGCGCGGGCGGTGGGGGGAGGGAGTCGTGTCGCGTTGATGAACATTTTTCTCATTTTTTCTTTATTTTTACGCGAATCGTTTTTAAAAGGGTTTCGTCATAATTGCGTCGCCGCTCCTGATTACGTTAGCGGCCGATAAGCGCCTAACGTAAGGAGACATCCGTTATATGATTGTTTGTAACAATCAAGGTCCTACATGCTTGTTAGGCAATTCAAAAAAATATCTTAATTAACAATCATAATGAACAAGACAGATATTTTGTTTCAAGGTTTAAGATTAAGTTTAAGTTTACAAATGATGTTTTACAAAACATCAAACATAGGTACTTTTAATCCTTTGCAAGAGAAAAACAAAAACCATAATAAAAACGCAATCCAATTTTTTCACTTTTACACTCACAAAACATATTTGACATCATAACTTATACCAGTTTCTTAGCAAAAAGAAGTTGATAAAACCACGACAAATCCCAATAAAGCACAATGAGAAAAGTTTTAAAAGACCACAATATTACAAGTTCATCGAGTAATAAAACATGAATCAGCCAATAAACAGTTAATAAACAGAATGTTGCTACAACCCCTTTTTATTTCAAACACTTATGGCCAAGAAAACAAAAGCAAACAGCCTCGCAGCATCGGGATAGTTGAGAAAATAACGCAAAAAGGTCGGCGTAAACACCGCGTTGCGTACGCATGTCTCGAGATGTCGCCGAGACGCGGGAAAAGTTCGTTTTCCCGCCTTTTCAATGTCCGCCATATTTTCGCGAAATACCAATTTGAATCTGATTAGAATTTTAATTGGGTCCGCTAGTCAAGTTTTTGTGCATTCTCATTCACTTTGTGTTCAAGTATGAAAATAAGAAAGCTCTTAATTAAGCTTTATATTTTAACAAATTACTTTATTTCCCAGGATTTTTTAAGTTAGGCTGTTCTTGGGCTAAGCAGAGGAAAACATTCAGCAAAGCTCAATAGTATACTACTGCAGATTAACAATTAAAAACATTAAAATCAGCAAACGAAAATCAGTTAATCCGCGCCCATTTCGGCCGCATCCTCAAACAGGGGAAAATGAAAAAAAACCATGGTCCGTCGCCAGTGTTGCACGGAGAGCGGCGCGCGCCGCCCGCACCCACTTTATGTTCCTTTACTTACGAGTTTCATTTCGCGTAGAGTTTTGGATCGCGGCCGTTTAGCGCGAAATGTAAATTGTGAACTTTCGATTGAAACAAAACAAAAAAATGCAACTAACAATAAAAAAAAACTTTTGGTAAACGCACTAAACGCAGTTCAAAAATAGTCAACTTTTATTTTGTTACACATTTTCGTTTGTTGATCAGTTGGTATGTTATGTTGTTTTTGTTATTTTAACAAACTGTACGGGATCAAACTATAAGAACGAAGAGGAGAAGAGAAGATGGCGCTAGCATCTTCTGTCAGCTTGTACTACTCGATCGTGCAGCGGGCGGCCAGGCATTATTTGGAAGATTACTGTCATACAGGTAACGGTTAGGTTTAAGCCTCATTTACGTTAAATCATCATTAAAATAGATAATTATAAAAACTAATGTGACAAAGTAATTAACCACCCACTACCCACAATCACTACAAAAAAGAATTAGATCAAATAAAAAACCTTATGTTAGAAACAAGAAGTGGAAAAAAGTCCAAAATAAGTAATAACATGTTTGATATTTTATTTTAATAAAACATACGATTAAACTTAAATTTAATAAAACTAGCACGCTTATAAACGGCAAAATCTTAATCTGCTTCTTTCATCTTAAAACTAAATTAAGTTTTTAAGTATCACAAATTATATTTACCGCCATATTATTTTCCTTTGACAACAAATATTTAAAATTCTTAAAAAATTGCATAAACCCTGCTGTTTTTAAAGTCGCACGATTTCCCATCGGAAGTTTGGGTGAACGGAAAGTTAATCCAAACTTTAGCCGTATTGTATATTAAAAAGAGATTGTCGCGACAACCTGCGACGCCAATAAATAACTTAACTGCCCGCCAAGGCGGTCGGGGGATGCAAAATGTAATGTGCATAGGAATTCACCGCTGAATAAGACTTTCAAGTTAATTTTGAACGGTTTCGTCGTTATTAATGAAGAAATGTATAATTCTTACTTCTGTTGTCTAATGAATACCAGATGATTGTTTCCATTTTTTTGATAAATTAAATAAGTCTTAGATAAAAAATACTTTCATTCTTACTTAATACAAAAGCTCTTATTGGCAAATATGTGATAGTAGTTAATTTAACTATTTTGTTACATACATTTTTATTTTAATTTTAATAAGAACTACATTTTTTTTAATCATTACACAAGTCGCTTTTATACATTACGATGTGGTGGCCCTGAAGTTTAACAAGAAGCTTTTTCTTTATAAGCCTTTTTTTAATAAGTTTTTTCTTTTACGATAGAGCCGTTCTTTCAATATAATCATGAATACAACTCGTAAGAATTGTGAAAAATTTCTAAATCTATTTCAATAATAATTTAAAAATATGTATTCCAGAACTATTTACATAAGTGTAGATAATGATATTAAAAGCTTGTAAAATAAGTTCTGCCGAATATAACAATGATATTTTTTATATTCTGTGCAGTTGGTGAAACTTCATTAGTATATACAAAGTTTGCATTCTAAAGAATATACGATATTATTACATTTAAGAATTCCACACTTGTTAAAATTAAGTAAAAGTCCGCATCATAAAATTCAAAAAATAAAACGATGATCAATAAATGGTTAATAACGATTAATAATGCAATACAATAGAAATGCAAGTAAAAATAGTTCTAGGTTTCTTGATACCAAAATAAAAGCGAATATTTACAAACTGAGAACCTTCGTTTTTGAAGTCGCTTAATAAAAATAAGTTCAAAGTATCTTATTGGAAAATTGCTTGGTGCGTTAACCTGCGCAATTTTTTAGCGCGGATTAAGGATGATGATAGATATGACAGATGATACAAAGTACCTCGTGGAATTAATAAAAGGACAAGATGAGTAATAAAAGAAAAAAAAATCTTTTTTTTCGGTTCGCCAAATTCACAAGTACATATCTAGGCTTAAAGCCCGCCTCAACGGCCCGTGGTGCATTTTACCAAATAGCGAACGAGGCTCTGGCGATCCACCACATTTTCTTTTTTATTTAGTTTTTCCTTGTTATGTTGTTTCGTATAGAGTACAAAAAAGAATTAAATCAATCACTTTCAATGATAGACGTCTGTTGGGAAACCTTTATTCAGCCATTTTATGGCCATAGTATAATTTTACCATGCACTAAACCTGCGCGGAGGGAATGCACTCGGAAATAACTCGATAATAAAAGGCATTGGAGAACACATATTATAGTTGTAATACAAATTAAATATAAAGTTAAGCAAAGTTTAACTTTCAAGCTAAGAGCGTCGGTGGCTCAATGGTGTGGACTGTCGCCTTCCTACCGGGAGGGCTGAGGTTCAAATCCCGACACGTACCAATGTGTTTTCGAATATTGGAAAATATATGTACGTTATCCGACGCTCTTACGGTGAAGGAAAACATCGTGAGGAAACCTTCATGCACGCCGGCGAAGAGATTCGAAGGTTGTGTGTGAAGTCGTCCAACCCGCACTGGGCCCGCGTGGACGACTAAGGTCTAATCACCCTGTACGGGTAGGCTCGTGCCCCTCGGTGGGGACGTTTAATGAGCTGATGATGATGAAGCAAAGCTATGTTTAATGTAGTTATCTTAAAAAAAATACAAAAATGTGAGTAAATATGACGCTACTTAATGTTTATGTGGCATGGCAATTGTTCTACCCATATTCGGTTTAAATGAGGAAACATTTTTTTTATGCTATATAACTGGCAGACGACGGCTCATCTGATGGTAAATGACACCGCCGCCCATGTACATTTGCAATACCAGAGGGCACTGAAATGAAAAACAATATTTTTATTATATGGTTAAAAGGCTTCATATTTTATTATATGGTTAAAAGGCTTCATATTTTGGAGTGATAAAGTTGTAACATTGTGTAAACTTAATTTTTTTAAATGCATTGTACTCATATTTTTTGATAAGATTGATAGAAAGAAAGAAAGTATTTATTGATATATAAATATTACACTTATTAAAACATTTTTAGATTCACAGAGATGACTAGTTATTTAAATATAGTAAGCATTAAAAACTATTTAATTTTCGAATAATATGGTATAATTATTAAAACTGAGTGGAATACGCGTCTTTGCAAGCGTAGAGTACTCGAAGTAGAACAACTCTGAGATACAGTAAGATGTCCCACGGGCGACAACTTATTCCATTTCCTTCATTATAAGAGCGTAGGATAACGTACATATAATTTAGAAAAATCGAAGACACGTTGGTGCGTAGCGGAAATTGAACCCGCTCCCTCCCGATAGGAAGGCAATCCACATCATTGAGCCACCGACGGTCCTAAGATAAACAAGTGTTATACTCGTAATATAATAAATGAATCAATATTGGTATCTCAAATACGAGAAACCAAGAGGTTTCAGATATCAATAAATTTGTTTTTCCTAACTTATCGCTGCGCAACGATGTTGTGAGTTTATAAATAATTTAGAATTCAATACACAAGCGGTGAAGCAAACGATTTACATTCTATTAACTTACTTTTACAGTTTTGTACCGAAAATACAACCGGATTTTCCATTTGAGTAGTCCTTGAGGAAGTATTTTTACAATTCATAACCGATTTGGGGTTGGTCGGGCACAAACAAAAGTTTTTTTTTTTCATTACATGTTCAGTAGACGGCGTGTGAATTAGTGAATTTAAAATATTAGAATACATTTTATTTGAAAAATAGCCTATTAAAAACTTTAACTTTTGATTTGTTTTCCTTAAGCCCTAATTGTAAGAAGGCATTGTTCTTATCATAACCACAAAAGCGAGCAAGGCCATAACTGGACTGCCGTTTCCTTAGGTTTTATAAAAGTAAATTTTTTCTCAATTAAATTTTTATTTTACTACATCAGTTACCTGCCAATAAAAATCCGGTCTAAATCGGTCCAACCGTTTCAGGGATTACCCGGAACAAACAGACAGACGGAGAGACAGACAAAAAATTTAAAAAATGTTGTTTCAGTGTGTATACCGTATATATTTCATATGCATCAAGAAAAAAAACGTTATTGCAATATTACAAACGGACACTCCAATTTCCAACGGCTTAACGTGACTATCATATAATAGTTATAGGTCACCCATCCGATTACTAACAATAGAAATAGTTGCTTGATTTGCACGGTCGTAGACCAAAAAACGCTATCCGCTACGCTATCAAGCTTTCATACATGCTCGTTCATAATTACAAAAAACATGAAGTAAATCAAAACGCCTTATAAAAATAGCCGTAAATGTCATCTATCAAGCAGTAAAACCTTGTTTAATAAATATAAATAAATAAATATCCACTGACATTCACACAGCGCCATCTAGCCCCAAGTTAAGCGTTAAGCCTGTATTATGCGTACTAAACAACGGATAAACATACATATATACATATTTTTTTTGTAATTACATACATATTATACATAGAAAACACCCAGACCATTACAAACAGACATGTTCATGCAGACAAATGTTTGTACTGCCCGGGGATCGAACCCGGAACCCTTGGTGTTGCGGCCGACCTCTCAACCGCAACACCAAATGGGTCGTCAAAATGCTGAGTAATTTTTATGATATTTAAAATTATTTTAATTATTAGTACCGTTTTGGGAAAACCCTAATTATTAAATATCATAATATTATGTTGATTAATATGTATTTATGCGCGAATTAAGTGCGCCACATACTGGTGAATTATTCTTAAGGCGATGGATATATTATTAACTTTATACAACTGAACTGCCTCCGTGGTGATGGTGATGGGGTTTAAAATAAACAGTATTTTTAAACCACAAACACATGCAACTTTTACTTTTGATCGTTTTACTAACCCAGCTTCTCCTATTTTAAATATAAAGATTTGAAAGTGATATTTGAAAATTCACTTGTTGCACCTAACTGTCAAGCTATTAAAACTGTCACAGATATTAATATGAATTGCTTTTGCAAATTCAACGGCACCATAATTATTGAACTAATAATTTTCATAGCGTGAAGTTACGGAGAGGCTTAAAAGTTTAATTCCATGAGCGTTTTATAACTTTTAAAAATAGCCTTTTCCTTGGTATTTTAACTATAAAATAAGACATTTATCTCCTCATATTCCTGGGCCGTAGTTTTATAGCCCGATCAGAACACATCTGCAAAGTTTTATGCATGTATTAATGAACATTATCGATAATAAATATCAGTGCATATTTCGTTTACATGCACGCCTTTTCGTTGCAATGCGGTACCATCAACAACATAAATGTTTGAGTATTTTTTTATAAATAAAGTTTTCAGTAAATATATAACATCTTGAATTATTTATAATATTTCCTTTAAGTTATCATTTCAATATTTTGAAATTAAAAATTGTTTCGGATATCATATTGAAAACTATTTGAGTTACATAGTGTACAGACTTCAGACCATTTATTGATTTTTCGAACTCAAACATATGGTACTATTTTATTACATATAAAGATAAATCTTATACCTAGCTCAGTCATAAACTATGCCTAGTTTATATACTGGTTCTAAGAGCATCGCTTAAATACATATAGGTATAAAATATCTCACTCTGTAGACTCCATTGAGACCTATTTTTTAAAGTAAACTAACTACGGAATAAAACATATTCGTGATTGCCTCATACAAATGTAATTTTAATCTCACTCTTCACAACTCTTTATAAGTAAATGTGAAAGGATTGCAAAAATAAAGATTGTATGTAAGTCGGCGAGGCTTTCCCGATTTTACGGGAAGTGGAAACCGTTAGCCTACAAAACGTGGTGTTGCGAGTTTTTGGAGTTGCATCGCTTTAATACACGTGTTAAGACGAGTGCAGTGTGTTGTTTGCCGAACAATTTTATGCCTTAACTTTTTACAATGTCGACTTTTAAAAATATTCAAAGCATATTTTTAAAAGTCGTAACTTCATCGAAAACACGCCTTACTATGGTTTGGATGCGCAAAACTTTTAATTGTACACAAATGCATTTTAATCTATTTTCTTTATCGTTTCAAAAGCAAATAGTTTTGTTTTTTCTTTAAAGCTATACTTTACTGCAATATATTTGAAAAACGCTTTTTCTATACATACAACAAATTCAAATTTAATAGATGAACGCCCTTAAACTCATGAAGTACTATAAAACAATATAATTATTTTTTATCCTCTAAGATATTTATACTCTGATTTTTCCATCATAAGTTGGTAACTGCACGTGGCCCCATTTTACTGTCACGGGTTTATATTGGCAATAATTGCTATTACATGTAAAATAGCAAAATTCTTCAAATTGAACCATATTGACCTCTATATATACTTTTGATTCCAAAAAAAGTATTTATTAGAGCTTCATAACCTGGGACGGAACGTCATACTATTGTTATCCCAAACAAAATGTTTTTATTATGTCATTTTGATGATCGAAAAAAGGAGCTCAGTGGATCTGTCAGTCAGTATACCTATGTTTGTGATATGTATTGTATTTAAAAGTACGGACTTTTAAATACAATACAAATCACAAACAGCCCCTATTGCTTAAGCAATAATACTAATATTAAACTTAGTAATCACAAACAAGCGAAGCACTTGTTTGCGCGTGTGTACCAAACCAGTCGCCGCGAGTCGCCGCGCGTTTGTATGCTAATGCCACGATGCGGTGCATCTCGCAAAGGCCAAGGTCGAGACGCTGCGGCTTGGTGCGCTCTATTGCCGCGGGCTACAGCTTCGATTACCAGGCTGAGATATTTTATAGACAGGTACTGCAATCGCTTACCCACCTAGGGTGATCAAAACAAAACATTTGTGTATCAGAAAATTTATTAATGAAAGGTCTGCCCCTTAAATTTAAATGTTGCGATGTTAGTAGCATCAAAGTCATGTGGAATGCAATCATCATCATCAGCCTATAACGGCCCACAGCGGGACACAGGCCTTCCCGCATGGCATATATTAAGGGAGATTGGGCCGTAACTAACCACGCGGCCTAATGCAATAAATAACTAAAATACTGATTTATGGTAATAATGAGGCCCTATATCCATGGTCTGGTAAGTACTGTCATATTTAGTAAACCTATATATACAATGTATGTATATATGTTATTTAGAATACAATACAAAAATCATCATCAGCTCATAAACGTCCTCACCGAGGGACAGGAGCCTATCCGCAAATGGTGATTAGGCCTTAGTCGTCCACGCGGGCCCAGTGCGGTTTGGCCTACTCACGCACAACCCTTGAATCTATTCACAGGCGTGCGCAGGTTTCCTCACGATGTCAGAGTTAAAGTGAAAATCCATTTATTCAATTTATGCTTACAAAAAGCACTTATGAACGTCAAAATACAATAAAAATACATAATATGTAAAACAGTTCGATTATTTATCTAAAACAAACTGTATTTTGATAATTGATAAAAAGCGCTTCAGCGTAAGAGCGTCGGATAAAAGTACATATAATTTCGAATATTCGAAACTTCACTGGTACATAAAAATTATATGTGGCATCATCATCATCAGCTCATTATACGTCCCCACAGAGGGGCACGAGCCTACCCGTAAAGGGTGTATAGGCCTTAGTCGTCCACGCGGGCCCAGTGCGGATTGGACGTCTTCACAACCTTTGAATCTCCTCACAGGCGTGCATGAAGGTTTCCTCACGATGTTTTCCTTCACCGTAAGAGCGTCGGATAACGTACATATATTTTCGAAAATTTGAAAACACATTGGTACGTGGCTGGATTTGAACCTCAGCCCTCCCGGTAGGAAGGCGACAGTCCACACCATTGAGCAACCGACGCTCTCTTATCGAATTATATGTGTACCCGTGATAAATACCAAACAGACCAACTGTCGGTCAACCATGTTTCAGGCAAATGACTTAACGATACAAAGCCCCCGCTGATTCAGAACGGATGAGTCGGCAGTATTTGCCAAAGTAATTGGGCGCAAGGAGGCCAAAGCAACTGCTTTGCTTTGGAAACTCCAAGTAACCATTAACAGGTTTCAAATTATGATGATCTTATTCGGATCGACTTCCGGTTCGATCCCCGCGCAGTACAAACATTTGGTTGCATGAACATGTCTGTTTGTATCGGCCTGGGTGTTTTCTATATATAATATGTATTTACAAAAAAGTACATAAGTTTATCCATTGTTTAGTATCCTTATTACAAACTAGTGCTTAGTTTGGCGCTAGATGGCGCTGTGTGAATGTCAGTGGATATTTATAATTATACTGCCTCCGTGGTAGTGGGTTGAACTTTAAGCTCAACGCTAAGTATATGATTCAATTTTAGCACCTCATCGAGTCATAAATATATTAATAATATTAATTAAATAAATATTCACTGACATTCACACAGCGCCATTTAAATTGAGCATTCAGTCTGTATTAGGGGTACTAAACAACGGATAATGATATTTTTTTATTTTAATAAAAACGTAAATATTAAACATAGAAACACCCAGACCAATTCAAACAGACATGTTCATGCACAAAAATGTTTGTACTGCCCCGGGGTCGTTTTTCATAACTCCAGTTGTTCGAATAGACAATCTTCAACAAACTTCTTATGGTCAAAGTTTTCCTCTTGGATACTCTCAATATGTAACGTCCACAAAGTTATTGAACTGATATCAATCTGCCTTTGGATGATCACGTTAGCAAGAATTTAAATAAAAATATTTTTAGGTTAAGCTACTAAAGTGTCTTATTTGAAATTCAGTTATTTTATTAGAACGACGAACTTTTAAAACTGAAAATTAAAATACTTCAATAACAATAAATTATTATTAATCTTACTGGTTTAAAACAAATATTTACAAAATACAAAAATGATACAAGTAAATAATATATTCATTCATTGTGTAGTTCTCATTTTACAGACTAGATGCTTTGTTAGAGACTTGACGACGCTGCGTGTCTAAGTAATTAATATCAACTGATTTAGCGATATACTTATTAAGATTCATTTCCGCCTACGAAATCCAACGCCGGAACGATTCGGCCGAACCTTGATAAATGCATTTAAAGTAATGCAAATTGTGGGCGTGGCTTCTGTCATTCACACAAGAATTGAAATTAATGATCTTCAGTTTTAAATTAATTGAACACAGAAAGACCTACCCACATACTTTTGGACGGACCCAATATTGTAAACTTATAAACAGTTTCACTGATAAATATATAATATAACCTTTATCTGCTTGACTGTTTAGTCGGAATTAAAGTCCTTAAAACATACGACTTTCTATTGCTTTCCTAATCATCATCAGCACATTATCCATCCCCACCGAGGGGCACGAGCCCACCCTTATAGGCCTTAGTCATCCCGCAGGCCCGGTGCGGATAGGCCGACTTCACGCACAACCTTGGAATTTCTTCGTAGGCCTGATCGTCATGTATACTTATAACATAAAAATAATAATACTAAAAAGCATCTGTTAGCTTTTGAGAAAATTATTTCTTCTTCTATCTCTAATATTTTTCTTTCTTCAACCTATTGCAGTCCATTACTGAACTAAGGTCTTCCCCAAGATGTCCCGTTACTCCGTCTTCATCATCAAGCCTACAGCGTTTTCCATACCAAGCCTTCATCACTTTTAATCCATTTAAATGAAATGATTTTATTTTCTTATTGCACCTCTTAACACATATCAAAAATGGTAATCAAACTATTCTAACCCAACCAGACTACCGTACCTAATCTCAATGCAAATATACATTCACATTCTGATTCGCATGTTAATAACACAATTTTGAAATTTTAACAAAAATGACTTGCGAATTTCCAATTAATCTCCAACAAGAATCACCTTGCTATGACTAACAATATGCGATTCAGAGATTATATGGAAATTGGCAAACATTAAAATTATAACTTGAGAGTCGCACAAAAAATAATATATCGCATGCGCGAGCGCAGAGGACACACTTGTGTCCTTTGAAAGTCGTGATCGAGACTGGTCCGGTCATCCGCACATGCCTGCGTCCCGATTCCGCTAATTCTAAAATGCGTTAATTGGATCGTAATTGGGTTACAATATAGTAACATTTTGCAGACATTCGTTCTGTTTATGGTAAAATTTTAATTGATTTTCATAAGACAATTCATTCTTCTATATGATTAATATCATAAACCATCAACTTTGTACCGTAATTGCAAATTTACCGTTGGATTGAAAAGTGTGGTCATTTAATATCAAATATATTAGTAGAATTGGAGCCCTGATTATTGGAACAAATAAAATATATGTATGTCTGCTAGCCGACCTGGCGAACTTCGTAACGCCTTTTTAATCTTAGCGATATTTTGAGCTGGTGCCATTGTCTTAAAGATGACAATAAATAAGTAACAAATAAATACTTACAATAAAAAAACCTGTCCATATTACCCTCTCAATGTAAGTACTATTATAAAACAGTTTTTTCAGTTGGGTGCGAAACTAACACTAATTGTTTATATTATTGTTAACATTTTGATGATAATTTCGAAAAAAGTTACCAAATGTTTCCTTATTTCATAAGCTCTCTGCCAAAAATGTCCCGTCCAAATCGGACCTCATAGACAGAGAAAAAAATTAGAAATGTTGTTTTGGTGTTACCGTATAAATCATGCATGAAGAAAGAAATGGTTATTTCAATATTATCAGTAGATTTTGAAGAGATTTTTATTTATATAAGACTAAGACGGTTGTATCACCCGATCACTAATAACAGGAAAGTCGCTTGGCTGCCCAGGATGATCGCTCGCCAATTTGTTACCTAAATGCCTTGTTAGCCGAACCTTGCTTTGCGGCTAAAGCGAGAATTGTAGAAAAAAAAAAATTAATAACCGAATTATGAACTTTGTTACAAACAATAACGCTAAGCTGGTGTACACTGCCTTAGGCTCGTTGTGTACATTTTTAAGGTAGAGAGAATTCAAGAGATTCAATGGTTGTGCGTGAAGTCGTCCAACCCGCACTGGGCCCGTGTGGATGACTAACTCCTATACACCCTTTACGGGTATACTCGTGGCCCTCGGTGGGGACGTTTAATGGGCTGATGATGATGATGACATAAAGAATTCTCCAAAGTGTGCATTTTTATACAGTAAATCGCTCAAGCATTTCGTTTCTACTCGTACAGTCATGGTAAATGAATGGAATTGTTTACCTACGTACGTGTAACCCCAAGTCGACATAATAATTATAACGCACTATAAACAAGTAAATAGGCCTTTTTATTTAAGCTCACTCCATCATAGAACACATCAATTTTTTCAAGATTAAAATTGTCTCACTCTTGACCACTGTCTGTTTTAGTACCTATATAAACCAATTTCAAATAAATACGTTTCAAAAATTTAGTTAAACACGGTCCGTTCTGGAGTTAACCAATTTTAATTTGAAATTAAATTTAGTTCTATTAAACGTTTTGACATAAATAATTTGGTGAATTTTTTTTCAACGCTTAGACAGAACTTAATATAGAATGCTTTCTATGTTAGGTATTTATGTTCTGTCTAAGCGTTCAGACATGTTCACGCACACAAATATTTGTACTACCCGGGGATTGAACTCGGAACAATTGGTGTTATAGCCGACGTTTCAACCATTACCAGATGGATCGTTTGTCCTTCAAAAAACCAACAGTTGGAGTCTGTCTGGATTACGTCTCGATGGTAAAGTCAGCATTGTAAGCGCTGTCAGCGAAGCGTGTCCGAGCCCCCAGTCTAATTGGGCTTTTTGCACTCATTTGAACGCAATTTGGTGTTTCGAACGTTTTAGAAAACGGATCCGAAGCGCGGAATTTCTCGCTTATTCCATTAGATGTGACTGGACCAGTGTAACAGGAAAATTGCGATGGCAAGCGTGTTTAAGTAAGCGATTGATCGCTTTTAAGCTACTTTACTAATTTATTACTAGCGACCCGCCCCGGCTTTGCACAGGTGCAATGCTGATTATAGTCACACTCCCCGGCTGGCCGGTATCGCCGCAAACAAAAATCACAGTATTTCTCCACTATTATGGGTGTTATTATTTAAACATATAAACCTTCATCTTCAATCACTCTCTCTTGAACCTATCGCAGTCCACCGCTGGACATAGGTCTCCCCCATTTTGCGCCAAATATCCCGGTCCTCCGCTTTCCTCATCCAGCCTCAACCAGCGACCTTTCGCAAGTCGTCGGTCAATCGGGCCGGAGGGCTTTAATCACTATCTATTTAAAAACCGCATCAAAATCCGTAACGTAGTTTTAACATCTAAGTATACATAGGGATATAGGAACAGTAAAAGCGACTTTGTTTTGTACGATGTAGTGATAACATACAAACCATTTAAAATATGAAAAACATTATTATAGTAGAGGAAAAGGAAAAACGCTCTTTTTAAGTACTCCAGGCACAGATTTCCCAATACAAGATGTCTGTGACTCCAGGTAACTGCTACACGGCGGCAACTGATTCATAAATTGTTTCCACGATAATTCTTGTAATTACTACATGTACTCAGTAAACTCTTCAGTTTAGGCTTTAGGCTGTGTTGTTAACATGCGATAAGGGACCACAACAAGAGCTATCGCGCGGCCGGACGTCGTGCCCGGTGTTTGTAAACTATCACGTGGTTGCTCCGCGTGCTACTCTATCAGGTACTTTTAAGTCAACCTCTGTTTCTTGGAGGATCGCTCAGTGTTGCCACATTATCACATCTATGTACTTTTTTCCTGATTATAATGAAGTCTCGTATATAACGATTTTCGTTCATTTTATATAAACATAATAATATAAGGAACGAGTTTGCGGTAGGTAACGAGTGAAACGATACTTAAGTAACAGTTTTTGGCGAAAGTAACAAAAAGTATGTTTATTCAGTTTAATCAGATATGTCGTGTTGTAATTGATAAGAAATACGTCGACTGTGATGCTTCGGTTTGATTTGGTACTTTAAGTACATAATTACAACAAAAACGTACGTAGAGTTGGCAACGCTGGGATCGCTAGTATAATAAAAAAATATTATTACGTAGTAAAAAAATAGGATCACCCAATACGGGTAGGCTCGTGCCCCTCGGTGGGGACGTTTAATGAGCTGATGATGATGATGATGAAAAAAAATTTATGGAATGCTATGTTTTGTTTTATTTAGTGCATGTGTGTCATAAGTTAGTTCCAAGTGAATGTCTATAAATATAATACAATGTATTATGTATACAGTTTCATTACATAAATGATTCAACCATATCATACATGGTTTTCATAGCGTTAAAACTGTAGCCTCATACTTTAAAAATGCATTTTTACATATTTTTTAAAAAGGTTTAAGCTTACGCTCACTAGCATTATATTTATAACATGCATGCGGCATGTGACTGCAAGCTTGTTATCAAATAGGGTACTAATGGTGTGGTGGAATTGGTATTAACACTTTTATTTACAAACAAACTGAAGCGTGAGCGTGCACGTGCAGACATGTGTAATAGTTCAACAATCCCTCTCTCTCTCTCTACGATCTTCTCACTCTGGCGTGAGGATGCGGGTGTTAGGCGGTATGCCTCTTACCCGGGCGGCTTCTCGCGGGGCACTCTGTCCCCACGGTGTTTGGCTTGCTATAGGGATAATGCGCCTCCCACTCTCCGCACAACGTCTAGCTGCCCTCGGCGCGGTCAAGCCCACCAGGTGAGACCCCTAGGGGAGGCCCGGTGAGCGACCTGCGAGCGGGCGGCTGCGTAAACAGGTACGGGGGACGGCGCAACAACAAACCCGCTGCTTCTAACCTGTGGTGTCGTGTGGTTCATACCTAGTGATACCAGGTCCGCTTTGTTATAAATCGGGACACGGGAAAAATCGGGATTTAAGGTTGCAGATCGGGACACCTAACAATAAAAAATGTGATGTGACACTGATGACGTGCCATTTTGAATTTGACAGTGATGTAATTAGTAGAAGTTATGTAGCGTAAATTTATAAATTTTAATTAAAAATCTGATTTTCTTCTTTAATTTATCGGGATATAGCCTCCCGATCGGGACGCACCTTAGACCCCTGAAAATCGGGACGTCCCGCGTAAATTGGAACACCTGGAAACACTATTCATGCCAGTCTTCTGGGAGGCCGTGAAATCATTCCTGTTGAGTAATAACTGGTGGATAGTCTCACCCATTTTGCGCCAGATCTCCTGATGGTAAATGATACGCCTGACCATGACAAAGCGGCATTGATTGAGACCAACAACTGATATACAGTTATAACTCCATCAATGCCGCACTCCGCACTACACCAGAGACAACAGATGTTAGGTCTCTTATACCCGGTAATTTCACTAACTAGTGCCCTTATCCCGAAACAAAGAAGTGCAAAACTCCAAAACCCAGATAACTCAGTACAGAGTAGTACTAGTAAAGATACATACGTAGTTGACGTAGTCTCCATTGATAAGTTAGAGTATATTCGAAGGCTGTGTGAGGTTGCGTGCGGGTCGCGACCTTGAACTTAACCTCCGGACTTTGGGGGTCATAATCACTTGCATTTTATATTACATTGGTTCTGAACATTGTGTTTCAGTTGCCACGCCTTGTGATTGATCTAATAGTAGTTAATAGTTAGTTTTGAGTATATTATGATTTGTTGTTTTAGGTTTTATTACTATTATTAACTTGATTGATATATTCGCAGCAAATTAGCCTATATTAAAACGGGATACAGTCAAAACCATGACTTCAATTCCCTTAAATGATTCATTGTCATTATTTAGGCCTTAGAAAAAATGTAAATTAAAATAAAATTAGAACTAAACATATTATTTAAGACAGAGGTTTCCGAATAAAAAGAAATCACCCTATTTTTTAATTTATTTGAAAGCAACCGTTTCTAATTTTTTTTTATTAATCCCTTCCGCCGACAAAAGTTTGGATTAATCAAAATCTAAGTTTCAAGTGCCAAGTGACCCCTATCATAGTAAAGGTTAAGAACCACTGCTCCAAATAATTGCCAACAATGAATGTTTGTTATAAAGGGTGCACGCGTAATGCCGTGTGTATTGACCCGGGAGGGTCTCTCAAGGGCACACGTCCGAGTCAAGGTCGGGGCAACCCCTCCGGTTCGTCTCACCAACCCTTCGGAGTTCCTTGCCCTAGTTATTAATTCACTAAAATTCACTAATCCGGAACTTTGGTGTCTGATACTAAAGATTTATACTGGTTCGGGGTGTAAGAAGCAGGTGGTAAGTATTTTCTTTCCCTAGTTAATAAATTTACTATTCCGTGTCTTTGGTGTCTGATACTAATAATTTCAAGCGTCGGTGGCTCAATGGTGTGGACTATCGCCTTCCTAACAAGAGGGCTGAGGTTCAAATCCCGACACATACCAATGTGTTTTCGAATTTTCGAAAATATATGTACGTTATCCGACGCTCTTACGGTGAAGGAAAACATCGTGAGGGAACCTTCATGCACACCTGCGAAGAGATTCGAAGGTTGTGTGTGAAGTCGTCCAATCCGCACTGGTCCCGCGTGGACGACTAAGGCCTAATCACCCTATACGGGTAGGCTCGTGCCCCTCGGTGGGGACGTTTAATGAGCTGATGATGACTAATAATTTATACTGATGCAGTGTTGGTCAGAAGCAGGTGGTATTTTCTTTCGACTGTTAATTATTTCATATATGTACTTATTGTTTTAAGTAGTATATGCTGATTAATATCAATGTTATACCTAAGTACAATTCTACGAAAGCTTAGCATTTGTGCGAAATAGTGACCATGCTGTTATCTACCTTAACAATGGAAAAAAAATTGAATGCTTTGTATGTTTTTTTTTATGAAATCGTTGAAACCAGTTGTGTATGCCTTAATTAAAGCAATTTTTGTTTGAAACAGATAATTTATAAAATGGCAGGACCATAACAAATATGATGAGAAAGAGAGAAAGAAAATTTCCTGCAAAGAGATTCAAAGGTTGTGCGTCAAGTCGGCCATGTCGCACTGGGCCCGCGTGGGCGACTAAGTCCTATACGTGGGGACGTTTAATAAGCTGATGATCTTTTTTTATTTTATTTTATCGAACTGACTACTGCTTTTTGCCTTGACAGCTTCACCGAAAATCTAAAAGCCTCCAACGTGCAAAAATTTTAAAATTAAGAATATAAATACATGCTTACATGTTGTAGAAAGTGGTTATTTTAATTTACTGCGCAAGTACTGCAATTGTATTAATTTTTATTGATGTGTAAGGACTAAACTATTGGTAAACAATCTAGCGATCTTACACTGTAGTCGGTTAGTTCATCAAACAAAACGCTTCGGGTCATGTCTTCAATGTCGGATTTGTGCTACAACTAATCCATTGAAGACTTCTTGTGCAGTTCATGATAACTTATAAAGCTTTGAAATTTATCAATTCTAAAAAATATATACCGCTTATATTTTTAAATACGTTTGCCACTTTCTTACCAGAATGTATTCATTGATCTCTGGTGTAGAAATAGGTATCTTTTCTATGTGATTGTTAACAATTCTTACTCAAAAAAAATTGACTAAATATTTTACAAATGAGGGTGTAATCTAATTAATAATTAATAATCATCATCATCAGCTCAATATTCGTCCCCACCAAGGGGTAGGAGCCTACCCGTATAGGGTGACTAGGCCTTAGTCATCGACGCGGGTCCCAGTGCGTCCATCGACGCGGGTCCAGTTATTTATTATTATATATATTTATATAAGGTAACATTACTTTGAAACAAAATAATGTCTGCCAATATACCTTCTATAATCACTTATTTAGGTAGGGACTAGATGATGTTAATGGAGGATATTTATTTATTTCAAAGTCTGGAAGTCCAAAAAAATACTCTTTGCTCAGAATATGTCATGACATAGAATACTAAGGCTTAACTACCGTTAATAACAAATAATTACCAAGAAGTCATTGCCTAAACGTATTTTTAGGGCCCATGTAGAACCTCGTAAACAACTCTCAGTCACATAAAACGCCGATATCAAATGGTGAAACTTACAGACTTCACGAATCTACTTACAGATTTTAAATAGTGGGTTGCTACTTACAGCGGATTAAGTGTCAAGCTACATATACGCTGTTGCACTTGGTAAGTTGATTCAAAATTCAGTTTATATCGGTGAGCAATTTTTCTTATAACATAAAAATACGCTTTTATAAGTTTGAAATATAAAATGTTACAATATTGCCTATATATCAAACTTAAAAAGTTGTCCAAGAATTGTAAATATTTTTAAATCGAGGAAATTCAATTTTAACTGGACTATTTAGTGCATGGTTCCATCACTTTAAGTCAAAAGTTTCGTCAAATCAGAAGTACAACTAAAAAGTAACTTTTATTTGTGTTTCCATGGACTAAAAACAGAACTCTCTCTCGCACTCCAAAACAGCTATACAAAGCATGCCGCTGGTAACACCAAATATGTGACAGGTATATTGTAATCAGCAGGTCAGCCACAAATATTTTACACAAGCTAAAGTTACCTTTATAGAGCTAAATCCCCCTGATTATAAATCAACCCTCTTGAGGCTTTGCGAGGAAGCCAAGTTGCTTTTCAGAGCTCTTTTTTTCTGGGACCCCCATCGCAGACAAAATATGTTGAAACCAACGCCCGCTATCACTAGCAACCCACCCATCGCAGACAAGCGTGCTTTGCGGCGTGGTTTGTTCACGCGACATTACGTGACCGCCAATGCAAGCAGAGACGGGGGCGCGACTAGTGCAGCCTAAATTCAAACTGAACGGCTTCATTTCAGCATGTTGCATGATCGAAGTCACATTTCAAATGTTTCAAATTTGAATATTTTTCCTGAACACGTCATGTGGAATTCTTTTGACACTTTTTTATGAGCATTGAATGACTGAATAGTCATCTATTACTAAATTGATTAAACAACCAAAGATCTAGATAGTTCTAGACGTTGCACAGATTTGTAACACGCGAACGTGTGGAATACACTTATTGAAAGCTAAAAGCTTTAGTTGTAGCATAGATAATATGTTAAAAAAATGCAAAAGTCAACGTTTATATAGATAAATATGATATTTAAGTCATAAGTCAGAAACTGCACTGTATTTTAAACGACATTTGCCACTCAACATCAGGTAGGCTAAGGCAAGCAGATACTTGATTGCTTTGCCTACATATTTAATAAAAAAATATCATTAAAATATGTATTCCAAATGGGAATCAAGCCCAATACATTTGGTATTGCATACGAAGAATTTAAAAGCCTAGGACTTAGTACTCGTACACTTGACCGACAATTAAGACCACTCTGCAAACTTACCGTTAATTGCTCTTTAAGTTATCATAGCTAAAATCTTAATACATCCAGTTTGTCTAGAAAGTTAACGTTAAATGTACTAGACATTTTATATAAATGAATTTGTCTTATTCTAGAGGCATTAGCATTAACGCAACTTATCAGTTAGATTCTTAGAGGAAGTTTTGCTTCAGGGAATAAATGTGTATGAATTAATACGCAGGTAACTAAATAGGAAATTTTAAATGTAACAGATATATGAGTTGGTAAATGTAAGTTTTTTGAAAGTAGGACTATTTTTTAGGGCTTTTACAGCAGACAGCAGTAAAACCATAACGAACTCAGTATATGCTAGGTTGTCAGCTGGCAGAAGTTGATTTTAGGATAATAATTGAAGTAAATAACTTTAATTAACTATTCGAAAAAACATTAAACATGACAGCACCTACTAGGTATATAACCAATGTTAATGGCTGACAAAAATAACATCAATACCTAATTCAATCAGAATTCCACGTAGTATAATAGGCAGTATGACATCTTGGCATGCGTAGCGCAAGACAACCGGGCCTAAAGTCAGACGAATGCGATAGTTCGCTGGTGGATGCTGGATGAGTAAAGCGGAGGATCGGGATTTCTGAAACAAAATTGAGGAGACCTATGTCCAGCTGTGGACTGCGATATCATCATCATTTCATCAAACGTCCCCATCGAGGGGCACAAGCCTACCCGTATAGGGTGTTTAGGCCTTAGTCATCCACGCAGGCCCAGTGCGGGTTGGACGACTTCACGCACAACCTTTGAATCGCTTCGCAGGCGTGCGCAGATTTCCTCATGATGTTTTCCGTCACCGTAAGAGCGTCGGATAACGTACATATAATTTCGAAAATTCGAAAACACATTGGTATGTGGCGGGATTTTAACCTCAGACCTCCCGGTAGGAGGGCAACAGTCCACACCATTGAGCCACCGACGCTCTACTAAGATATGATGAAAGGGAAAGATCACATTTCCCTATTTGGTAGCACAAACGTAACTCGGGCTTACTGTATTGCCCGAACTGTCCATCTTCGTGCGGTTTCCGGGACCTCTGGATGGCAAAAGAAAGGGCGATTAAAGTGGCCCAATATTGGTCGCGTTACCATATTTAACTTGTGAAGCCATATCAACTCGATAAGAAAAAGAACCCGGCCTTAGAATATGTAGAATACACATATTCAACACTCATCTTTTCACACATTCTATAAAATATATTCTTTGAAAAATTCACCTGTCGCCTAATATGGATTTAATCAAAATTATAAATCAGATCCCCCATAGCGCTAGACCATAGATAATACCACCGTAGATAATTCGCATCTCTATGGTAATTGCGACTTACCAAGCCAAATAGAGGGTTTAGTCTATGAGGGTGATCTATTTGTGTCCAACAAACCGTCGGACATATGCGCGGCGGAATGGGTTCGGCCGTGTAATTGAGTTATCCCAATGGATAGGGGGCATATTGTTTTGACGTAAACATATCTCGATAGCCATTTTGTTGCGTGTTAAATCGATTGTAATATTCGTTGGTCGAATTCATAGAACTTTCGCGATTGCTTTGGAATACGATAATTGAAGTTTAAGAATGTGACATTCGAAATTTCAAATTCGTTCCATGTCTATGGTAATGTCAATCGTAAAGTTGTTTTTTTTTAATTTCCCGCTTTGATATCTGTTTCTTTTTTACGAAATTTAGTTTTTTCACCTTTTGTTATTATTTTACGAGTATCACTATTAAGCGAGCATAATAACAAAACCTTATCTGATAAGATATGGTGGCTCATTGGTGTGGACTACTGCCTTCCGATCTAGAGGGTGCAGGTTCAAATCCCGCCACATACCAATATCTTTTCGAATTTTCGAAATTAATGTACATTTATCCGATCCGACGGTGAAGGGAAACATCGTGAGGAAACCTGCGCACGCCTACGAAGAAATTCAAAGGTTGCGCGTGCAGTCGGCCAATCTGCACTGGGCCCGCGTAGACTATGACCTATACACCCTAAACGGGTAGGCTCGTGCCCCTCAGTGGGGACGTATAATGAGCTGATGATGATCCTAAATCGACTCTAATGGCTTAATTCCTGTATTCTAAACAACACTACAAAGGCCATGTTAGACTAGTGACCGCATCAACTTGTGAGTACGGAGCGACATTGACCGTAGTTACGCAATTGGTACTTGACTCCAATTCGCCGGCAGACGGGGTAACTGAACCCCGGCGCAGACTGCGCGATCACCCATAATGTTCTTTGGATCCTTTTTTTACATTATGGCAGTCCTGTTTACACATAGCCAGTAACAAGCTAAATATATTTTCAAGAACAAACAAAAATAAATAAATATCCATTCAATTTCATTCAGCGTATATGGATCCTAACGTCATGGTTTTAGTTAGAGGTTTTGTATAAAAAGAAAAATCCTTTGCCGATATTAAAAGAATAAAAACTCACAAGAAAGAACACACCGCGGGGTTTCCGTCACAAATGGCAATTTCTCGAGCAAATAATTAAATAAAATTTAGTTTGTACACAATTGACACTTTTCAATAGACGAACTAATAGCCCTTGAAGGGAAAGTAGGTATCGAGAATGAATTCTTTGTAAGCGTAAGGCCCGCATTTTAATAATATAATACACTTTTAATTTAAATATTTCCTCAATGTAACTATGACCTATTATAAATCCGTATATTCATGACGCTGTATATTCATCAACTTCTAAATAAACTATTAAGAAAATCTATTAACTCAACGTTAATTGTTACACATTGAATTTTATTAGCTGAATCGTTTTCTAAATACGTATAAAGAAATAAACGTTCATTTCCTTTAATTTTTATCATTAAACTAGAATTAAAAATATTTTTAAAGCTTTACAAAATGATCGTAATTGACTACATATTATGAGAGCGTGGTGCTGGCAGATACAGAGAGCTTAATTCCCAAAAGACTACATACTGAGGCTTAACTAACCTGCGCTATAAATAAAAGACTAAGGGTTAAACAGGGTGTTCTTTTATAATTCACATTAAGCTTACAACATCCGGCTACTCCGATATAGTTCCGCGGCGTTGTGCGCAGACGCATGTAATTAGCGACGGAAACCGCGTGACGTCACGTCCGCTGAGACAATTGAAGCACTTGCGCGGGCGCGAGGTCAGGGTCTGGACCAGACTGTGGCTGTAGGGCTTGATGTCTTTGCCCTATTTAGACGATAATATTTGTCAGTATATTTTTACTTTTTTTTATGGCCGATTTCATACACAGAATTTAAGACGGCGGTGTTGTTTTATATGTGCAAAATGTGTATTAAGATTCTAATTTAGTTAGAAATAAAACATCTTTGTAGTTTCTAAGCAAATCTGTACTTCTACACTAATATTTTAAAGAGGAATGATTTGTTTTTTCTGTGTATGTTTGTAATGAATAAACTTAAATAATACTATAGCGACTTAAAAAATATTTTACCATTAGGTAGCTATATAAACTCTGAGTATTAAAACCAATGAATATTGCTAGAAAAGCTTTGGGATTTTTACCAAAACTAAAGTAACGTAACCCGTAGTGTAAAACGTGCCCTAAAACGTCTTTCGTCGCATGTGCTGCGGAAACTATTAATGATACAACACAAATATGTAGTTTATTATATAAAATAATAACTGCAAACAAATTTGCGATAGTATATGTCCAACTTTTATGTCACAATAACCAAGGGAGCAAATTAAACCATTTCATTCATACCTACTTCAAATCATATTACAATAAATAACTGTTAAAAATCCTCAGTTATAGACATCACATAAAAAACTTACGACCAACAGTGCGAAGCTGGGACGGACCCACAGACATCCGAATAACAATTAGACTGGACAAGCCGCCAAGTTTATAGGCAGTCCCAGTGTCGCAATTACTTTTCAATTCTTACCTGTGAAAAGATATTATATTTCTTGGTAAATTTTACTGATTCACTGCGATGATGGCATGTTACAATTGCACAGAATGGCATTTTGGAAAAAAAACGGTAATTTCTTCTAAAATTCGTGCGTCTTCATTCGTCTCACGGAGCGTAAACTATAGCCAGTGTATGCTCGTTGAGCATACATTTGTCGCACTTTTTAACGCGGCTTGAACCATCTCCTGTATTGGGAAATCTGTGGACGGACCGCTAGTAAATAAATAAATATCTACTGACATAACACAGCGCAGTATAGTCCCAAAATAAGCATTTAGCCTTTAATATAGATACCTACTAAACAACCTATAAACATACTTATATATATTTTTTTGTAAATACATGTTCATGCACACAAATTTTTGTACTGCCAGGAGATCGAACCCGGAACCCTAATAAAATACATAATAAATATTTAAATTAAATACTATGCTATTAACTTATATACTGTAGCCAGTTGCTTAATTTTAGGACGCTGTTGTCTATTTCAAAATTTTGGCACATAGTAAAGGCAATCCGAATGACTTATTCGACACTGATCTAAATCTTATGATATATTAAAAGCTCTGTAAAAGGAAATATAAATAATACAGGATTATCTGCTGTAATTAAAAAAATCCACACTTTGTGCATACAACAATTCTCATCTGCATTTTCATAAAGTTTGTTAAAAATTTAAAAGCAAACTTTAACTTTCGAATACAACGGATCAGAGTTAAACAGCCATGGAAGCCCTTAATTATCTTATTAAAAAGTTAGAAGGCCTTAATGCCTGTAATGAACGTGAACTAATAAAAAAACACTGAATGCAATCTAAAGCCGAGATTCGTCCCACTTCGAGAGCTACTTTGCATGACCCTTACGCAGTATCGGGTTAACTTCATAACTACAAGTTTGTTGTCTAGTACTTACAGAAATGTGATGCTAATGTGTTTAAAAATAAATACTGTTGGAATTTCGAACACGACTCCAATTGAAGCTGACTTTAAAAAGTAATATTCTAATACATAACATTTAACCACTTAGACCAATACTAGTGATGTAAAAGTTCGTGTCCAAAAAGAAGTAACAGTGATATTTTAGATTCCTTTTCAAAGTATTTTCGACCAAGAAGTCCCCTAAGGGCTGCTCTGAAAACCGTCAAAACATCACCATTGAAACGGTCACTTGGCAACACTAAAAATGCATTCGCGAGACAAAAGCAGGCCATTACCGCACCAGGATTAGCCCTATTGACACTACGTTACCAATTAAAAAGGGAGGGGTGCCTTTTCGTCTCAGTTTTTTTCAGCAGACGGTTTTTCAGGCCGCGGGCGGCCGCCCCCCTTTCCCCCCGTGGCTGTACAGAAAAATCAATAACGCAGCACTTTTTTCCGCGCGTAAAGCATGCACCGACACGGCTCTGTGTGTGTCACGCACACACCCGTCCGCCGCATCGGGCTGCCAGCATTTCTGTCGGAATTAAAATCCGAACCGGGGGCGTACATACCTTTGATTAGCCCCATGCACCTGGCCTTACGCAATACACCTCATATCCGTGCTAATGTCATGCTGCACCTTTTTTAACTCCTGCACATGACGCCCCCTTCATAATCCTTTTGAAACCCATGTTACGACCAATTCGTGATGTTCTATCGCAATGAATAGATGTTTCAAACAAAGCTTAAAGCATTATTTCCTTTAAAAAACATCTTTTGTGCTCCCCACCGTCTAGAGTATTACTGGGATGTTAAAACTGAAAACAATTTCAAAACATTCTATCATCAGGCTTTTGTGCGAATTCTCCCCAACAAATCGCCATAACTCGTGCTCTTAAAAGGATTGCGGCGAAATAAGGTACGGATTCTTTAAGGAAACTCGTTGCAGACGTCCCTATTTACATACAAACCTACAAGGTAGTGATTGTTAGTGAGCTCCGTCTAAGACATGGGGCTGTGACCTTGTGTATAATCTGAATGGCACTTCCGCGGTCTTTAAACTCCAACCTCATTCAGCGAACATAAAAGAGCCTCTTACGCGAGCACGTAATCCCATAGATTATAATTTGCATATATCCCAAATGTCCAATACGTGCGACAACCGCACATCACTAATTGCAAACGCAGACTAACGTAAAAAAAGCATCACATTTAAAAAAGGAACGCTTTGCACATTTTTATTTCGCAATCGCAATGACAGAAGTGGTTCTGTCCCGCTTGCACGGTATTGTTCCGGCGGGATCTCGTCATCAGTCCATCTTTGTCTGCCGCGTACTTTTTTTAAATGTGCAAAAATATAAAAACGCCGAATGTTGGAGGGTGGGAGGGTGTTTACGGGTGCATTTGTGTGCGCGCGATAATGCCCGTTTTAGGGCTTTGCCCGATCATAAGTCAATATCGTTTTACACGCAATTCTATGTAAAATCACATTGTGATAGGAAAAACCTACTAAATGCATCACCAAACATTGATAAGACTCACATTTATAAAATTACGAGCAAACAAAACAACGTAAGAACAACGCGTACTTGACGGAATTACGAGTAATTATAACCTTGACGTTATCCGTAATAACCAAATCACATAGCGAATAAATACAGCACTATAGTTAATGCATTTCCTTATTTCTACAACAATCTACATTCGCTCATATCTTATTAAATTACTGATCTGGCTATTTCAAGGTTGTTTGAACAGGTGTCTTTAAAGCATAAGCTCATGAAGTAATAATTATTGTTTTCCGGAAAGCCGTAAATTAATACTTTTAAATTATAAACGGAAAATACGATTTGACTATCACATATAAAACCACAGTGACTTATTTTTCAGACGGCCTTTTGGATAAACCATCATCTTAAGGAGATATGGAATTTCCGGCCCTTCAAAGCCTATATGTATCAATAACTAAATATTTTAGGTATTTTATTTTAATTAAACCAGTGCGAACTAAACAAACATATTTCACGGTTTCGATATCATGTGGTAGTCTGGCTTATTTGTATTTGTAATAGTTCACGGATTCATTTCCATACAATAACAGAAACAAAAAATAATATATGTTTTAATATATTATTGTAATTATAACAAAAAATAATATATCAAAACCGTCCAGATGTGTCCGGATTATTTTTTGTAGAATTATTTGCTTTATAATATTTAATAAAATCGCGTGTCGTAAGAATCCCCTTACATTCATCATTCCTCTATTTCATCAAAGAAAAGGAGGCCATTACTTTTTCTGTAATGACATTCGATAACAATAGACAACAAACTTCTACAAAAGTCCTAAAAGACGTCATAACCGCCACGTCACAGTACTTGTCAAATATCATCAGTCCAAATAGTTGTTTTAGTCAAATCTGTTCGCCTTTCTCTGCTCCTTTCACTGTCTGCATTAGCGCTCTGTTAATCATGAGACAAGTTCAGGCTAGTTTTTATCCGATGTACAGGGTAAGCTCGTTTAATTTTAGAACATTCCAATCCGAACTAGATCGCACTGACACTTGTTTTTTTCACGCCGACTTAAACTAGAGAAACCAACCATAGACAACTTTTTTCTCTATTAATACAAACAAAGCATTAAATGAATCCTAGTGTATTTATTTTGTTCTTACTTAAATTACACAATAACACGATCACCAATTTATATTTATTATTAGCTATGACTGTGACATTAATAAAAAACTAATCAGCATACTTGTCCCGCCGTAACTGTTATGGAAATCAAGTCATTAGATGATCTTTTATTTATAGGCATACTCACATTGAGGTAGGTCAGTAGAGAACTGTTTACCAACATAAAAATAACAAAACATAATTCATAAGTAGTGCTCAATGCTCTTAACATTTTTTATCAATATAAAATGTAATTACTAACGTAAATAACATAAGACATGTTACTTATTCTTCGCGTGAAATCTTACCGTCATAAACAAGACGTCCACGTGTAAGAATCGGCGGGAAATCCATACGGGCACGTTTACAAGAGCATAAACAATAAAGCCTACACAGTGCACAAAAGATCGCGTCGTGTAAAAAGAAAATAACATTGAGTCGTCGTTTTTGTGTAAAGTTCTCGGCGCGGGCAGCACACAGTTCGAGCCGGGGTGTCCGAGGAAATTTCCTTCCCTCTATGGAATAAAAAGAATGCCCGTAAAAAGTCCGCCCGACCTTACGCAAGTATCGTTTTATTGCGATGCCCGTGGCCTCTCCTTACCTCATAACACAGTTTCTCTCCACCTTTTTGCGCCCTTTTTCCTTTCTTCCAGCGGCGTGTGTAGAAAAAACTTCGTCCGCCATTCCGAAACTTTTCAAAATGGCGACTTTGACTTTAGAATTTCTGGACTTGTAAGAGGTGTCGCGATGAATGACCAGTACATTATTTTTACTGGTTCCTTTTTTAACTGTAAACATTAGTAATTGCTGTGTAATGAAACTTTGAAGTGAGATTTTCTAGTTTAGAAATATGTTGAGAAATGTATTAGTAAGCTTAATTCATCATCATCATCATCATCAGCTCATTAAACGTCCCCACCGAGGGGCACGAGCCTACCCGTATAGGGTGATTAGGCCTTAGTCGTCCACGCGGGCCCAGTGCGGATTGGACGACTTCACACACAACCTTCGACTCCTTCGCAGGCGTGCATGAAGGTTTCCTCACGATGTTTTCCTTCACCGTATGAGCGTCGGATAACGTACATATATTTTCGAAATTCGAAAATACATTGGTACGTGTCGGGATTTGAACCACAGCCCTCCCGGTAGGAAGGCGACAGTCCACACCACTGAGCCACCGACGCTCTTAATTAAAATTTAATAAATCAACGGGAGTTCTTCAACTTCGTTCCGGGACTAAGGAACAATTACATAACTTATTATAAAGACATCTAACATCTCTTTGGATCAAAAGGTGAATTCACTTATAAGTATACCAACTTAACCTTCGACCTACTTATTAGTGAATTATTCAAACTAACTCATTAAACATATTTACATATTTTTTACAAATAAAAAGTAAGATACCAGCTTTACAAAACCACCACCATTTATTTACAAACTAGTCACTGAAATTTTAATTAATCTTCCCAACGTTTTACCTAACCATACGCGTTTTCAGGAATACGTCTCTTTCAAAATTAACGAGGAGTATTTCATTTAAATTTCTGAGGAAAACAAGAAAAATCTTTTGAGAATTAAATATAATTACAGCTTCGTTAAACTCAGCTGAATATCTCAAGTAAAAGCGCTTTCAAAGAGCGGTATTAAAAACTGAGCTTTGGCCATGCTGAAGCCATGTTGAATTGACTTTGAGAATAAGAAATTTGAGAGGTTTACTCGTCTGTTTAATGGTAATGCTGTTAAAATATATTATATTGTTAGCCATTTTATTATCAATCAAATATTCCTGCATGTATGTAGCTCATTAATTCCCACATCAACTCTTTAAATTCATATATAACAAACTTGAACTTTGCCGAAAGGGACTTCTTTTAATTATATTTTTTAGTTTTATTTTTTTTTTATTTTTAAGTGTTTAGGGTGTAATATATTTTAGTTACCGAATAATGTAATATTGTAAATAAATGTCATGTAAATACATATATGATAACATATTTAAGTTCAAGTAAAATAACCATAAAGTGATCTGTAAAAACAGCTCATTATTACCTCTTAGGCAAAACAAAGTTCGTCGGGTTAGCTATTTTTATACAAAAATAAAAGATAGGTACCATTATTATAGTCATGTGATACTCATAAAGTGAACAATAACAAGTATTAAATATCGTCTATATTTTTTGTTACAGGTAACGAACTACATTCCCCGAGACCTCATCAAAATAAAGTAGGTTATTGTCACGCTCAATTCACATTCTCCCCGCATTATTATGTTTTCAACCATTCAATTTTGTTTGATTTACAGTAATATAGTAAATACATCGGTACATTAAAAACTGCTATAACCTAACCAAACACCAAGATCATTAAAGTTAATTTTACTCGTAAACAGCGCGAAGTGAAACTAGACCACTTCGTTTGATGTGGTACTGGCCGGTAAAACTATGATTAGGTATCTTGTTCGATTCGAAACAATCAGGCGTTCGAATTTTAAAATTTAAACTAGATACATGATAGCGTAGGGGGGGCCCTCATGTCGATCTACCCCTGCGGTGCCGGCTACTGTAAAAAGAGCCCTGGTAAAAAACCAATACTCCCCCTGAGTCGTCTTTTTGAGGAAGCATCACGGGGGCGGGGGAGGTCAGCCACCGCTGGTGTTTGTGTGTAAATGCACATTTTTGCATGGGGCTTTGCACGCGATCGGGCTCAGCTCAAGCTCAGCTCTGCAGCACACGCGCACACACACAACAGGATAGGTGGGGAGCTTTTTTATTTTTTAATCGGGTGTCAGTTTGAATATTCGCCATTTTTTCGGCAACATTAATATTGCATGGGGAATTGTGCGTTTTTACTCGAATGCGGCAGTGCATTTTATAGTATGTATTTAATGGAAAGCCTTTATTTCGGATGAAGCTTTTAAATGTTGACAATAATAGAAAAAACTCCATAATTAGCGTATAACGTATTTATTTAGCTTTTTAAAGAAACGTTGAATTAAAGATACCACCGTTAAATTCTAACACAATTTTAAGATTTTGACCTGGTGAATGGACTAAGGTGATTTCCAATACACTCCAATTAACTATTAGGGGATAGAAGTTAAATGGTGAATGATGCAATTCACTAAGTAACTAGAAATTATTGTTTGCAATGTGTAGTGGCGAAGTCATGATATATCGATATTCAATATACATGCAAGTTTTTCGCTTCAGTACGGTGTAAATTAAACAAATTTTAAAGTAAATGAATGAATGAACCGACCGTTTTGGGTCATGGCGACCACTTCAATTCCTAGACAGCATGGCGCACAAAGTGTAAATTAATTGAACTATGATCCAAGTATTTGCACTACTGGTATAGACTCAGGTCATCTACCATTTGTTCGTACGTGTATAGTAGTAAAATTTCTCATCTGACAACACCTTCCTTTATGTAAAATATAGGATTTATCTTGAAAAAATAAGAATTAAATATTTTTTACGTTATTCCATAATGTGGAACCCTGATCTTTTTATTATGGCGACTATCTTCTTCGGTTTGGTCGCAAATATAATCATTATTATTAGATCTCCAAGCTCTGAAATCACAATAGCAAATAATGTTACAAATCAACTGATGAAAAACAACTCATAATTCGCAGCAACCCATAATTAGGTTATTCTTAGTACCTAGAGGTATGAAGTATCAATACCTAGTACCAATAGTGTTGCTATTATGTGTAGTAATATATATCGATAAGATATTAATTTCAAAATAAGATCTCTATATATCTAACTAGATGTCTACAACGAGATAAGTATATATATATCGTGAGGAAATCTGCGCATGCCTATGATGAGATTCAAAGGTGTGCGTGAAGTCGGCCAATCCTCACTGGACCCGCGGGTTAAGGCCTATACACCCTTTACAGGATAGCTCGTGCCCCTCGGTGTGGACATATTGAGCAGATGATGGTGATACTATCTTGACCACAAGATAAAATTAGATAGTCTACCTCAAGGTCCCATCGTTAGACTATAATCCAACAGGTCAAAGGGCATGCTACGTTTGCTAAAATAAAGAAAGTAGTAGACCTTGGCAGGACAGTTTTAAGGTACTCGTGAGGTATGGTAATAAGATCTCTTAAAAACTATTGCCAAATTCAACACTTATGTAGTCCTTTTCGATGCTTTTGTATCTATACTTTTTATTTACTTACAAATATAGAACTACGTTCAACATTTTACAGAGAACATAATTGACGTCACTATCCGCATACATACGGCATTAATTGCAATGATTCGCATGCAAATTGGACGCATTAATCAATAACATACATAGCATACGTACAAAATATCCCATCGCATCCGTAAATTCATGTATAATTCTGAGATAGGGATGGGATTTTAACAATGACATATCGATATTATTATGCGAAATTATGTAACCTTTTGTGATTTATCCTTTTTAATATTTAGTCAAATTTCATATTATTGATTACTTATTATACGAGGCTCTCATTATTGAGGGACTTAGTCAAATATTATCCAACTAGATATTATCATTATTCCGATAGAGCGGAAAGGTTCTCAAGTGGCGTCTACGTCATGGGAAAAGAAGCGGAAGCCCACCCCGAACCAGATAGCCTGAAGACCTAATTAAGGTGGGTAGGAGATGGACGTCAACTGCTAGGGATTGGTCTGCAAATCATTTTTCCCCTAATGATTTGCAGATCAATCCTGGTTTAACAGAAATCTTGGTTTAACGTTTTAGGCTATAATTATACAAATTGACAAACGATCGGTGGGGGGGTATGTATGAGGAAAGCAGAGGACCGGCAGACGGCAGTTGAGTGCAACAGCTTGAAGAGAAGATATACAATTATCGATATCGACATCTAAGTCATACCTGTGTAAAAGTTATGCGATTATCGACACCCCCAACGGTCATCTCTATTCTAGAATGACGTTCGAAAAAATCACATCTCGCCCAGACGGGCGCGGGAGGGGGAGGGGGCTGCAGGTGGGGTCGCCTGTGTTTTTATTTTTCGCGATTGGCGGATTGCAGCGGGAGTAATGATCGATGGAATTAACGTGAGCACTGGCCACCTCGGCCCGCACTCCAATTTGTATTTCGAACGAGGTTTTTTTACGGACGCCATTACGAATTGATAAACACGTTGCACAGATTATACAGTAGTTGGTAGTTGTGATCATTGTTTTTAGCATAATTAATTTCAATAACATATTTTTATTAATGTAGGCATTGACGTAAGATGAAGTCTGAACGACAATGAACTATTACAAAGTAGGACTTTTCATAAAAAATATAAAATGATTACTCATAGTAGTTTTTAACATTTTACCCGATTGTATTTCAGGCCCATTTGAAAATAACTGTTTCTTTTGTATATCCACTAGCGGTGGTTCATGGCTTATTCTTAATTTTTGATTTACATTCATAATAACACTTTTATGCACCATGAATACAACTTAATCTAACTTTTAAACAGTTTCTATCCTAGATGCGAGATAATAAGCGTAGACAACCTTTGCGTACCGTTCGACAGGTTGAAAGGAAAAAGCTCTTCAAAATGGCGGACGTCCATATAAAAATCTCGGTGTAATCTAACAATGTCGGTTCGATCGCTCCGCGGTAGATACCGCGACTGCAGTGCAGCCTCGCCCATAAACCGACTCATAAAATATTCAGAGGCATAAAAATCTCTCCGAACATAGCCTTTTTCTGACTGCATCCGTGTCCAAAATAGGGCTTGCATGCGATCGATGTTACAGCGGAAAGTCCCGTTATTTTAACTCACAAGTAGCATCATCATCATCAGCCTATAACAGCCTGCTACAAGGAACATGCCTTCTGGTACAGCTTTAGGGAGAAAATTGAAAAATTCAGTATATATATATAATACTAAATAATGGTGCTCTATTGCATTCCGATCGGGAGGGCCCAGATTCAAATCCCGCCACGTACCAATGTGTTTTCAAATTTTCGAAATAAATTTACATTATCCGACGCTCTAGTGAAGGAAAACATCGTGAGGACACGCCAATAAAGAGATTGAAAGATTGTGCGTAAAGTCGCTCAATCCACATTGGGCACGCGTGGACGAATACGACGTACCTCGTACCACGGTGGGCCTGAGATGAGCTGATGATGATGATAACTAAAAAATTGTAAAAGCTCATTGTAGAATTCGGATTTTAAAAGATGTAATTGTGTTAAACTAACACAATAATTAATCAACGACATAATTGAAAGGTGTGAAAGTGAATGATCTGTGATAATTTAACAGAGACATTTTGCAATCTTAAATACTGAGTTAGGTCATGTGGCGCATGACCTAAAAAATGATGACCTTAGCTAACTAATTAATATTTATGATTTCTTGACCCTGAAATGTTTAGATATTATTTTATATGTCCATTTCTATGTAACGTAGAAAAGGAGTTGTCGATAAATAATGGAAAATGACACATATTCGACCTAGACTCATTTTATTAATAAATCAATCTATTAGGTACGACCGACATTTGCATTCTATTAATACAACACTTTCTATGAAGAACGAAAACTGATTATTTCTCAGTATATCAGTTGTATATCCCCCAATTTTTAATAACAAATTTCAAACTTATCTTAGTCTCGCAAATCCCAATATTTCAACCAAACACGGCCCCCGTACTGGATAAGCATCGCATATATCCCGATCCGCTTCCGTTTACAAATTAAACACCCCCCACCCTGTAGGTAGCACATAGCCGAGTGATTTATACATGCCATACACATTTGGCATAATTGAAAAATGGCTCGGCTAATGGTGGCGTTGTATTATTTGCTTTTAGGACGGTGTCGTGTCAGTGTTGCCAGTGACGGAGTGTCGGTGTTTTTGGAAACATCCTTTTAATAAACAAGAATTGTACTATTTATGGGAGCAAGGGAGTCATGTAAACTTGTAAACAACGACTAACGCCTTCATCATCATCATCAGCTCATTAAACGTCCCCACCGAGGGGCACGAGCCTACCCGTATAGGGTGATTAGGCCTTAGTCGTCCACGCGGGCCCAGTACGCCTTAGGATTATGTAATAAAACAAATTATTGATAATGAAAGCAAAGATAGAACTAGATGAAGGTAGATATCAACTATTATGTATAAATGTTAATTTATACTTTTTATAATTTACACAAAACAATACTAAAAGAATTGAAGCATTTATATGGTAATTCTTGTTGTAGTATGAAACGGAGAATTTATTTACATAAAAAATTGATCTGGGTACCAAATGGGTTTGGTCAGGTGTTGCTTCTAATACAATCACGCAACAAGTACCTAACCTATATTACCGTATATAACTCGTATATCCTTAAGATATACGTTCCTAAAACTTTGATTATTTTATTTTTTCATAAATGATATTATTAATGATTTTATGTACTATGGTGCCTACCATAGGCAATTTTATAATTTCTTGAATTGTTTTCTTCAAGCATTAGTTTGAAATTTCTGGCACTACAATACCAGTATTTTTAAATTCATGTTAATTAACTAATGCTTCTATCACAGATACAGCGTAATAGAAATTGCAATATTTTCCTCAAGCATTAGTGGTTGCTCTCGAATTTATTCGTAACTGTTCAAGTCGCATCGGATTAAGATGGACACATGATAAAGTGAATAATTAATTATGTTTGCGTTTCATTATCAATTAAAAGATAAGGAACTAGTCATGTAAGACATATTAAGCAGCATGTCTTTCATATATATGTTTTATACCTAAGATGGAGTGCATCTAAGGGTCCGCTATTTCCGTATATAGCGCTATCCCTCTCTAACTCAATTTAGGTACAGATCACGTTGAGTCTCGTTCTAGAATACGGTCCTTAGATAGGCTTTAAGCGCTAGGAATTTGTAGCATAAAACGATACGGTTTCCAATTGGCAGTCTATCTCACACTTCCTCAGTTATTTACTTGACATTAACTCATCATTCGCCATTTGCCTCGCTCTTAGTGCTTCTCTGCGTTTGCTGTCATATTACATAGTATTCAATAATAAATGTGCGTATAATTAATAAAAACAACGTAACACGATATCTCACAGATTAAGATAGTAGCTGATGGATTACTCGAATACTACTTAGCCCGCCTCAACTTGAACGTAACTGTCAACGTTTGACAGCTGTCAAATTGACATCGTCAAACAAGTTTGAAGATGGCCAGTGCTTTCTAGTTCAATGAGGAAAAGTTCTGCTCTTAAAATAACTTTTGTTACAAACACATTTTTTTATATATAGTAACAGTTTAAGTCAGCATTCCAAGAGTTATTTGTCGTTTTATACATCATAAATTATAATTACACAAATCAGCATTACAGTAAATACAGTTTCAATATGAAACATTTTGCAAAATGATTAATTTCACTCGATTTTTTCCCCAATAATCGAGTTTAGACAACAAGGAAATTTTATCATTCATAACCTACCACGAAGATATGCATTAAATAACACGCAAATTAGTGCCTCATTCGATGTTTAGCTGGTTGCACTCCTTCCCGTTTAGAACTTGAAATTTTATTGCGTTTTAGTATAGCAAATATTTTAAATAGAAAGGACCCAATAATTAAATATACCATTAATTTATTACAAGGGAATATAACTTTATAAGTTCTCGAAACTACGAAAAGGCTATTACTACGCTAACTATTGTTATGCGGCATTATTGCAGCATAATTGCAGCATCTGAAGCATCTATTTATTATTTGTAAAGTGGACCGTCAACCCTGCCCAACTTTCTGCCGACAGATGCAAAACGCAGCCTAACTTTTGGTGTTCATTACTGCATGTGTTCCAAGCCAAGGTCAAGGGCAGATGAATGGCCTGTGATGAGATGCGCTTTGTTTGTGCTTTTTAATGCGCTTTATAATGCAAAGTGATTTATTTCATACATGCCATTTTTGTCATTATAATTAATGTCATCATCATTAGCCTATATCTATCACAAAGTGTGTCACATAGTATTGACAGGTCCAATTTGTTTCGAACCGATTCACGACGCCATAAAATCGGGAGATTGCAAATCAGGACAGTTAACAATAAAAAATGTGATGTGCCGCTGATGACGTGCCATTTTAAATTTGCCAGTAATGTAATGACTGTAATTTGTAGGAGTTATGTAGCGTAATTTTTTTTTTATCAAACATCTGATTTTATTCTTTAATTAATCGGGATATTTTTCGTCCCGATCGGGACGCATCCTCAGACCCCTGAAAATCGGGACGTCCCGCGCAAATCGGGACCTAGCAATACTATTCAAACTCTGGACACGCAGCCTAACGCCAATACCACTAGACCACGGAGCACGCTTCAATATTCAAGCTAAAGTCCGATCTAATTAATTTATCACTCAATTGACTTAAAAAAAAAATAGCGTAAAGCTCATTGGCCAAAACAGTGTCAACCCTGATAAAACATAACTTTTTGGCGGCGGCAACTTTGCAATGGCGGCTCATTAACTGGTCAAGGTTACTGATACAGTCACGACTTGTGCAAAGTTTATGTAAATAAATCACAAGCATCCAGTACCAATATTGCGGTGCTCTAGGTCTTATATCAAAAGTTATGATCTTAGTGCAAAAGTTATGATCTTAGTGCAAAAGTTATGATCTTAGTGCAAAAGTTATGATCTTACCTATATCGAACCGCCCAGGTATCGAATCCTCAAACTAACCATAATATAATCATACCTAAGACCTGTATTTCAGTGGATAACGTTGTAAACATTTAATACGATCATTGTGGCCTCGCACACAGAAAACCCTCTCTCAGAATCGGAATCTCCAGAAGCTGCCTGGAATAGATTGCCATTTGTGATTATACTTGTATCTTTCTATTATGAGCAATTAATTTTCTACACATCTATTCATTAGGTGCACGCAGTTTACAGTTAATATTTACTTGTCATCATCATCAGCTCATTAAACGTACCCACCGAGGGGCACGAGCCTACCCGTATAGGGTGATTAGGCCTTAGTCGCCCACGCAGGCCCAGTGCGGGTTGGACGACTTCACACACAACCTTTGAAGCTCTTCGCAGGCGTGCATGAAGGTTTCCTCACGATGTTTTCCTTCACCGCAAAAGCGTCGGATAACGTACACATAATTTCGAAAATTCGAAAACACATGGGTCGTGGCGGGATTTCAACCTCAACCCTCCCGGTAGGAGGGCAACAGTCCACACCATTGACATTTACTTGTACGAGTATATAAATAGTTATGCCATTCTATAAGCTGTAATAACGTTAAAAGACGTCATTACAGCAAAGAATAGCAAAGCTGGACTTCTCGCCTCCATCGTAGCGTATTGAAAAGAAAAATCACAAACACGTAGAACAAAGTAATGCACCTTCAGCCAGTCAAAATAGACCATAACGAGGGGAAAATAAAAGTCGCGCAGCAAGGTCGGCTATAAAACTTTTGTTTGCGATACGAAATGGACCTTATGGTGTTAGCAATAAAGCGAACGGTTGCCGGGTGAACGACCCTCTGAAAGTCGTTGCAAACTTCGAGACACGCCAACGCTTCCTGAAGGAGTTCGGACTTTGACGACGGAATAGGAAAAAACTTTAAGCGCGAAAGGATTGGATAAGATTTTTATATATTAGCAATTTAAAAAAAAATATATTAAAAAAATACTTTTTAAATATAATTATTTTTGGAAACATCTACTATTCAATACTGCAAACAACAAGCATTTATCTGTGTCGAAGATGCCAAACTCTTTAAAATGATATTATTTTTAAGATTTTTTTAACTTTTTATAATAACATTTTTTCGGACAGCTACTATTCAATACTGCAAGCAGCAAGCATTTTTCTGTGTCGAAGGTGGCAATCTCTTAAATGGTAAACATGGGACTTGTTATCTTATTGTATTGACTGCGTTAAGTGACTTTAGGTATCTTTTAAAGTTACTTATTCCTATGATAATCCCTACGTTGTCCACGGTAAGATGGTAGATCCGTACCACCTGTCCGTATTGGCCCAAAAAATGAAGAGATGATGTAGCAAAAGTTTCATTAAACCTATGCTTCTTAATGTATTCATATTGCTAACTCCACGCGAGACAGAAAGTGTGTAAAATAATGCCCTTAGATGGGCTATAAAATCTGTAAATAAGATCTACACCTATATTTCTTATACATATAGTTTGACGACCCATTTGTTGAAATGGTTGAAACGTCAGCTAATACACCAAAGGTTCCGGGTTCGATCCCCGGTCATTACAATCATTTGTGAGAATGAACATGTCTGTTTGTATTAGTGTGTTTTCTATGTATGAATTTGCAAAAACAGTAAATAAGTATGTTTATCCGTTGTTTAGTATCCATATTACAGGCTAATGCTTAGTTTGGGCTAGATGGTGCTGTGTGGATGTCAGTAAACATTTATTTATTTCAATAAATGAGTACAGTATAACCTTGGCAATTCCCAATTACTTACAACAATACCGAACCAGTTTTTCTTTGTTCGTAGGAATCTTAACAACTACATTCAATATATTATACTCGTTCCTCGGAAGCGAGCTCGCGTGTTACGTACAAGTCGTTAAATTAAAAGTAAAAGTAATAAATAAGGGATCAATGACCTAGGTATTCGAATTTGGACACGCAAACCCTTGCATTAGGAGGTTCGAAGCGCAACCAAAATTGGCACAGTAATGTTCGGTTGTCGATAAAAATATCCATCGACATTCGTACAGCCCCAATTTGTGTAGCTTGTACTATGGGTACTAAATAACATAGAAACATACTTTTGTACGAAACGCATACTACTCGTTATCACGTGTTAAGTTTGATAGAGTAGGCTCTTTCCGATAGTAAAAAAAATAAATTAGAAGTTCTATATCTCTCTGGTTTCTTCTTATGCTCAGGTGGGTACTGATTTCAGGCTTCAGCATATTGCCCAGACGCTTCTGATAGTAGAGCTGTACCACCTTGGTGATTAATAAGTATTTGAATAAAAAATTCTGCGTTTTAGTTTATCGACACTTCGCCGTCCCAACACTAAAAGGAAATGAATCGCGACCGGTTCGCGGGTGGGCTAATCTTATTAGCATTGGCTCGTTAACATATGACTATTGTTATCTGTCGGTGCAGACCTGATGAGGAATTACTTACCGACTGACGTTTTGGACTAACTGCCACACGGCACGGAATCCGTATACTTTAAAAACTAGTATTTTTAAACTTTTTTGGACTCGGGCCAACCTTACCTAATAGTGCATCTGAATAGCAACCGATACCCAAATATTTTCCCGTAAAATAGGAGTATTTTGCACTTCTGTGTTTCGGGATATAAGCACTGTAAGCTTAATACAGAACTGAACAAAGCCCATCAAGTGATAAAAGGTGACCTTAGGTAATCTAAAGCTAGGTACATCTGTCAAGAAAATAAAGAGTAACTACTGAATTTCATGCTGAATTCTTCTAAGTAGATAGTCGCCACCTATTGTACATTTTAGTTTTACATTCATAGGTGTTCTTTATAGACTTGAAAAATATTTATTGAATTTCAAGCTATTTTAGTTAGTAGTTTTATCATCGGTGAATGCTGTGTACACCTATTATTTACATACATACTAGTCTAAGTTGTAAGGAAATTGTGTACTTTTAATGCTTTGTGTGTTATGTTGTTGGTGTACCTAATTAAATAAATAGTAGCACCTTTCGGCCGAATCCTAGGCGCCAAAAACTTATCTGTCTATCTTTTTTGTTGCTAGTTTTTGCATATAACGTTTATAAAATATGTAACAAACTTCAAGCTTAAGCGTAAAGTTAAGTGAAAGCTAAGTACAAACAAACTCTATTTCCCAGACATCTTAGCGTACATAACCTGTAAATTAAAACATAAAACATCCCCTTCATGCAGCTCGTCCTCATTCTGCGCTTTTATTTTAAAAAAACATGGGCATAGACAATTCTTGAGCACGCTTCGTCAGCGCGAGTGGCCGCGGTGCATAATCTGGTAAAAATAGACCTCTTGTCTCTGGTTGAGAGCTGTTGTCTACGGCTAGAGCATGTCTCAACGACATATTTAATTTTATAAGGATTAAAATATTTAAGTTTATTCTATGGTTTACACGTAATCGTTGAGTATTTTGTTTGATACGAGATTTACTTTAGCATTTCCAGCAAAATATCTTGAATTCCATTTTATTTTACATATTAAGGTATAATATTTTATTATTCATTAACAAATTTATTGAAAAATTTCAAAAATAAGAAATACGAGTAATTGTTCATGACATTAAGAGAACGGGACGATCAGTTCGCTCACCTGGTGGTGGTAAGTGATACGCCTCACCATGACAAATGCAGTGTCGAAGGAAATGAGTAATAGGATAGTCATTATTTTCCGCCAACACTGCTATGTGCCCGTCACCCGAATCAACAAATGTTAGAATCTCTTAGACGTCTCAACCGCATCACCAAATGGGTCGTCAAATGAAAGATGATTCCGTGTTCCGGAGGGCATGTTAAGTTATCGGTCCCGGCATCTTTGGATGGTAGTCCACCAATCCGCATTGGGCCTATGTAGTGGGTTACAGCCCAATCTCCCCATACCTATGCTATGCAGGAAGGTTTGTGCCCTGCAGTTTGCCGTGAGCTAATGAGGGTAAGATAAGGGTTTCAATTGTGATTGTTGAAAATAAAAACAAAAAAGATATCAGCCCATCAATACCAAAGAACAGCCGCCATTAAATGGAACTCTGTCTTAATTATGGTCGATCCTCGATAAATTCCTGGCCATGTCCCGCCATCCCTTGAGTGATTTATAAGACGGATGTCGCTGTGCGTTCCACTCGATAATTAGCTCAAAATAGACATATCTTTCCTCACTAGAGCGCTCAAGTGTCTATGACACCGTGATTTTAAAGCTTAAATTGTAATAAAAGTTCACAGTTTAAATGGTTAGTCTTTTTTACTATTAGCGGCTGTTCGAACGGCGATTTGAGTGGTTTTATATTTTGTGTGGAATTTTCCAAAGTCGAGGGGGTATTTAATGAAAAAAATACTAATTTTGTGTTACTTTGTTAGCGTTTGTTACGGAGGATTTTAAGCAATGGTATCAAGATATAATAAATATCCACTGACAATCACACAGCGCCATCTAGCCCCAAGTTAAGCGTGAAGCCGTAATACACGGCTACTATTGACGACCCGTATGGTGTAATTTGAGACGTTGGCTACTACATCAAGGGTTCCGGGTTCGATCCCCGGGCATTACAAACACTGAGTGCATGAACATATCTGTTTGTATTATGTCTGGGTGTTTCTATGTATAATATGTATTTACAAAAAAAAAGTTATTGTGTATGCCCATATTAGTGGCTAATACTTAGTTTAGAAGAGCGTCGTTGGCTAAAAGGTGGACTGTTGCCTACCGGGAGGGCGCAGGATCCAATCCCGCCACATACCAATTTGTTTTCGAAATTAAATGTACGTTATCCATCATCGTAAGGAACATCGTGAGGAAACCTGAGCACGCCTGTGAAGAGATTCAAAGGTTGTGCGTGAAGTCGGCCAATCCGCACTGGGCCTGCGTGGACGATTAAGGCCTATACACTCGGTACGGGTAGGCTCGTGCCCCTCGGTGAGGACGTTTAATGAATTGATGATGTGGCGCTGTATGAATGTCAGTGGATATTTATTTTAATAATATTTATCTAATAAAGATAGTAGTTAGCACCCGCCAACCAATCCGCTTTGTCCGCGTGATGGGTTATGGCCTAAGCTCTACATAATCATGGTGTGGGAAGGCCCGTCCCTGCAGGGACAGTATAGGCCAATAATGATGATGAAGTATTAGGAACAGTACAAGGTGTTATACGTAAAAACAATTATACCCAGTTGACTGATGGGACTCGCCGGTGACTCATTGGTGTGGACTGTGGCGTTCCGATTTGAAGGGTGCACGTTTCAATCGCGCCACGCATGTACCGTCTATTGAAGTTTTTTAAAATTATATGTACGAGGACTTTAATCCAACGCTCTTACGGTGAAAACATCGTGAGGAAACCTGAGCACGCCTGCGAATTCAAAGGTTGGCGTGAAGTCGGCCAATCCGCACTGGGCCCGCGTGGAGGCACCTCTTCCAGGATCATAAGTGTATTTAAGGCGACAATGGCATTACTTCATAATAAAATCTTTCACTTCGTTCCTTCTACGTGCGTGCAAATATTGAACGACCTCTCAGTCATGTTGTTGTTCAATAACTACGCTATGTTCTTCTTTAAACGAAGACCTCTTTCCTCTCGATAGACAGCGGCTTGGCTATGCCCTTCGCATTGCAGTTATCTGTGAGTGGTGGTAACCATTTACTATCAGATAGACTGCATGCTAGTCTGTCTCCAAAAGTAATTAAAAAAAAATTCAAATGTTAGATAAACAATCATCATCAGCTCATTAAACGTCCCCACCACTGAGCCACCGACGCTCTAACAATATATATAAATAGATAAACAATAAACTAACTAAATGCACAATCTCACTCAAAAATAAAAAAAATGTCCGAGGCAAAATTCTGCCCATTGTCACAGTTGGGCTGAATTTTCATTCATTAACACGTCGCTCGGTACATGTTATAATGGCATAGTAGTGTGCTCGTGCTTTTGATTTTGTACTGCGTTCAGGTCAAAATCGAAGGTACAAAGAAATGTTCTTTTATTATTTTTGTAGACTCATTTACGAAGCTCAATAACAAAGATACGCGGTGGTAGGCATAACCAACAGTTATATTATGTATAACTTCCGATCTGTAACTAGTGAACACATTTTTGTTATTGGCTTATCCTTCCGAGAATTCGTAGGCGGCGTCTGACTCAGAACAGGCCTAGATCTCGTCTTTACGCTTGACATAGTTGGTTCGTAATTTATCTTCTACTAATTATTAATAATTCTACTTTATAAATGACGTATTGCGGAAAAAAAGAAATCTGTACTTTTAAAGACGTTTTATTTAGCCGCATCTACATAATAAGAAAGCCATCGATGTTGTTATTTCCGCGATAACTTGAGCTTGCAATTAATTTTTTGATGAATTTTCCTTACCTGGAAATAACCACTCGAAATGGAAAAACCGAAGGAATTGAAGTTGTCAGTTCGCTGTGCTTTTATTATCATTAAATATACCAATAAAAAAAATACGCTTAAATGTTGTCAAACAACCTTTGCACTTTCTTTATATTTTAATTTACCAATAACAAATAAACAGATCATTTTTCCAATAAAAAACAAACCTCTTCGATCCACTTTACTAATCCAAATCTGTACAGACAGAAGCAGGTGTTAAAAAAAACTCGTCGGACAAAATTCAACTGACGTGCAGACTTTTCGGCGCGCATACGGCACAGAGCAAGAAGTTTTAAAATAAAAAGGGTTCCGCCGTTTGAGTGAGGTTGCATTTTTTCTTTTTTTACGTATTTAAAATTCGTATCTGTAATATGGTCAATGTCAAGAGAATTTATAGAAAAATGTCTTAATTTTTTTATTGTTTTTTTATACCAACGTCATACATTCAACTCTATGTTTGAAACAAATTGAAATGGAAGTGACAGCGAACCCGCTGGAGTGTCCTAGAGGACATTAGCATTTGTCGAGGGGCGTCGCGGACGGAAATAGCGCGGGCGGCGCGTCACCAATGCGCTCCGTTTGCTTTATGGCCAGTTATTGCACCCTTTAATTACTGCACAACGCCATTTTGAAGATTTGTGAAATGTCACTTTTGTCGCGCGACGTGCACTTTACAGATGACCAGGCGGAGGCATGCGACGCATGCTGCCACGCGACATCTAAAACCATTCTACCTTAACCTTTAACAAAATTGTTTCTTTTTTTCTTTAGTATAAAAGATAAATTTCCAAGTCGACTTTTAATATTATATTGGTGTAAAAGCAATTGAAGTAATACCAATAACTTAAAAAATCTCAAACGCTGCAGTAATAAAAATAACTGCCGTTGCATCAAATACTCCCTTTACAAAGTATGCGCCCATGCATCAGTCTCCCCTCATTTACGGCACACGAATACGCGAAACGAAACGCACCAAGGATATATCAATTAGAATAACTCAACCCGCTGTGGTTGGCGATTTAGAATAAACTGCACTTCATTTGAGTCTGGAATAACAAACTGTTGGGATACATCGTCTGTATTAAACTTTTATTCGTTGCCATTCTTTACTCGCAAGTGTGCGAACACACCATTAATTACGCCTGCATCCATTTAAAAGATTTATTATATTTATTCCGAAAAATTTAAAAGAGCATGAAAATTCTGCTATTTGTTTCGTGACACGCACGTCTGAACTAAATTTATTGACACTGGTACATTGTAAATTAGATTTTTGTTCAATTCGAAGCACTTGTTATTAGCGTTTCTTAACCGTTGAAGTGTTATAATTACTCTCTTTAAATACAATAAAAACACTTAATATTTAACTTTACCTATACCCTAACACAAAGATCAATCCTATTTATTATACCTTAACAATAATAATATGTTCGATTGTTTATTTTATATGAAAATGTAGAGTTATAAATGTTGCTTTTAATTAAATCCATATATAAAGAACTAGTAAGATGGCAGCACTGGTCGGTCCATCGGACCGGAAGGCGACGTACGTTGGCAAGCGTAGCCAAGATGCGGTCTCCACTCCAGAACTCCTCTATTGTTTCAGAACTCTAGCAAAATGATTACAAAATTGCTACTAATGACCCATCATTACAGCCTGACTCGCTTACTATCGAACAAATGTTTACATCCCCCTATAAATGTTGAGAACAGATCTCTAATTATATACATCCATCGGTCACCAGATTTTGGAAACCATATATAAAGAACTAGTTTAATATTTCTGTTTCAAACTGAAAATACACATGTCTTCAAACAATTACTTAACAACAACCATATAAAATTCATATTTTGTAAAATTTTGTAAAGGGTATTCATAATTTGTCTCACTACCTTTAGACTCAGCATGGCTGTAGGCAGATTGGGCAAGAAACCACCACGCGGGCTCATTGCTGGTTTGTGGGCGATAAAGATTACCACCTTACCTCACCGATAGTGTAGTCTTCAACCTATCGCAGTCCACTGCTGGACATAGGTCTCCCCCATTTTTTTTATGATACAAGTGTACAGGACGATCAAGACGCTCACCTGATGGTAAGGGATACGCAAGACCATGACAGAGCGGCCTTGATGGAGACCAACAATTTATGGCCAGTTATTTTTCTCCATAAACAATTTTTGTGTTTTGCCGTAATCTCCACGCTTGGCAAGCGGAATAGAGATAGCAGTACCTAAGTTGATGTAATTAGAAGTTTCTTTCTGTTTCTCGTTCTCTTCTGATTATTTTCCCAAAGGCTCGCGGTAAGACTGTGTCGTGGTAATTGTTTATACTGTTACATTAACACGAAATTATAAAATGTTTATTCGTTCCATGGTTTAACAAAGTTTCCTTAATATAAAACTAAATATTCTGTGTACAGTCAAATGGCTTGCATTTACTTACTTCTTAGGGTAAGAACTCTCGACACTGCTTCCGCCACTTACCTGGCGGAGATGTAAAGGCCTATGGCCAACAGCAGTAGTCAGTTAGAAAATCAGTAGATTGTGAAGAAGGTCATCATCTTCAGATCACTATATGTATCAGTACCGAGGGGTACCTACCCGTAAAGGGTGTAAGATCTCAGTCGTCCACGCGAGCCTAGTGCGGATAAGCCAACTTCACGCACAATCTTTGAATTTCTTTGCAGGCTGAGCAGGTTTCCTCACGAAGTTTTCCTTCACCGTAAGGTCGTCGGATAAATGTGCAAATGATTTCGAAAATTCGAAGACATTAATACGTGGCGGGATTTGAACCTGCACCCTCCAGATCGGAAGCCAACAGTCCAACTCCACACCAATAAGCCACCGACGCTAGAAGTAGGTACTGACACGAAATGACAGTACAACATTTACCACTCTTTAGCCAAGTTATATAAGCGTTACGTCAGTATATATGAGTTTAGGTATGCAGCAGTCTTCTACAGCGTCTCCCTTGTGTAGTTTTGTTTTAAAGTTCAAGCCATGACGTCATGAGATAATATTTATAAAAATAACTTTATCGTTGTTGAACGTAATAAGGCAAGGAACATAATAACATAAGCAAGGGATTCCCAGATAAATTCAATCAAATATCAAGATCAACCGCAATGACGAATGTGGTTTCCCAACTTTATATAGAATTAGGTAAGAGAATCAACCTGATAATTTTTTAGGCCAGTGTTATGGCGATACAATTTTCAAGGATTGCTAAGTATATTCGCTGTATATTATGATATTTTACTTTGTTACTGTTATATTTTTTGGGCAATGTCCTCATGAGGACAGGCGGTGAATTTCATCCGTCTTACTGTTGTCCGGTATCGATGAAATATCGTTGGAATAAAACGGTGCTGCTAACTTGAAAGGGGTAAATCTATTGAACAATACTTGTATACTCTGTATCCTAGAAAAATACCTCATCATCACGCTCATAAACGTCCCCACCGAGGGGCACAGCTACCCGTATAGGGTGATTAGGCCTTATTGTCCACGCGGCCCAGTGCGGATGCACGACTTCACACACAACATGGAATCTCTTCGCAGGCGTGCTATGAAGGTTCCTCCAGTTTTCCTCACCGTAAGGGCGATAACGTACAATATTTATCGAAAATTCAAAATACATAGTACGTGTCGGAATTTGAACCTCAGCCCTCCCGGTAGGAAGTGACAATCCACACCACTGAGCCACCGACGCTCTATAAGAAAAAACTATGGGACATAAATAAATTGAGAATAAATGCTATATACATATATTCATTAACGACCCATTACACCAATGGTGAGACGTCGGCTACTACACAAAGGTTCCGGGTTCGATCCCCGGATGCTACAAACATTTGTGTACAATGAACATGTCTGTTTGTATTGGTCGGGGTATTTCTATTTATAATATGTATGTATTACAAAAAAAGTATATAGTATAATTATCCGTTTTTAGTACCCATACTACAGGCTTCACGCTTAACTTGGGCTAGATGGCGCTGTGTGAATGTCAGTGGATATTTATTTTTTCTTTTTTTACAAACTTAATAAGCAGTCAAGATATTTTCTCTCTCTTCAACATATCGCAGTCCACTGCTGGACATAGTCTCCCCATTTTGCGCCAGATATCCCGGTCCTCCGCTTTTCTCATCCAGCTCCCACCAGCGACCTTCCGCAAGTCGTCAGTCCATCGGGCCGGAGGCGTCCTACGCTACGCTGCCAAGACGCGGTCTCCACTCCAGAACTCGTCTGCTCCAACGGCCATCGGTTCTACGACATACGTGACCAGCCCACGCCACTTCAACTTGCTGATCCGGCGGGCTATGTCGGTAACTTTAGTTCTCTTGCGGATTAAATCATTTCTGATCTTATCCCCAAGAGAGAGAGAGAGACAGAGCATAGCTCGCTCCATTGCGCGTTGAGTGACTTTGAACTTGTGAACCAATCCCGCAGTCAGTGTCCATGTCTCAGCTGCGTATGTTAGCACGGGTAGGACGCATTGCTCAAAGACTTTCGTCTTTAAGCATTGCGGAATAGTTGACGTTAAGACATGACGTAGCTTACCGAATGCCGCCCAGCCCAACTGAACCCTCCTACTAGCCTCCTTCTCGAAGTTATGCCGGCCAAGTTGGATGGTTTGGCCCAGGTATATACTCCTGCACAACCTCGAGACGGACGCCATCGACGCATATCGGTTGTGGCATGACACGACGTTGAACATGACTTTTGTCTTGTCCAAATTCATGCCAAGCCCAACTCGTCGGGAAGATTCATTTAGGCTGTTCAGCATCTCCGCAAGCTCTTCCGATGACTCTGCCACGATGACGATATCGTCAGCAAAACGAAGATGAGAAATAAACTCTCCATTGACGTTGACGCCTCGTTCAGACCAGTCCAGGGTCTTGAAGACATCCTCCAATGCGTTGTGAACAGTTTCGGGGATATTACATCCCCCTGTCTCACACCACGACGCAATTGGATATTTCCTACCTGAACTTAATCGGGTAGCGGGTAGCAGACGGATGTCAACTGCAAGGGATCGGTCCGCGTGGAAATCATTAGGGGAGGCCTTCGTTCAGCAGTGGACATAATTAGGCTGTAATGATGATGATGATGAACTTAATCACCTATAAGTAGTGACAGTTACCACTTAGCTCGCTTCAATCTATCGCAGTCCACTGCTGGTAAAAGGTGTTACTTAAAAAACCAAACATTCTGGCCCTCGCTTCCCTCTAGCGACCTTTCACGAGTCGTCGGTCCATCGGATGGAGGGCGTCCTACGCTACGTTGCCAAGACGCGGTCTCCACTCCAGATTTCTTGGAAACAATAACAAAATGGTTACTAATATAATGATATGCCACAGCCAACTTGCTTCCTGTCAAACAAATACCTACATCCCCCAATAAATTCTATGAAGACAGATCTCTAGTTATACACATCCATCTGTAACTAAATTTTGGAAATTTTATCGTCTCTAAACCGTTTCTCGTGCGTCAATCTACAGCTTTTACGCCCGTTGGCCGATTAACCATGATGTCTTCGGATTTTGTGTCGCACTACCCCGTGTTATACCTCCGGGTGTTGTCGTGGTGAGAATCATCCAAAATTGTCGCCAAGATACTTACTGATATTTAACAACTCTAATGATACCCTCAATATCTGTTTGGTAACCTTGAATTGTTTTAAAGTACACTTAGTGAGCGTTCACGTTTCGCTACCGTAAGTTTAAAGAGGCAAAACACTAAAAGTCTTCGATTAATCCTTGACCGCAAGAGACGCCATAAAGCGTCACAAACAATAAATTTTCCATTATGTCTGGAATCCTAGCGGACTAAGGGTTAAAAATTACCGATCTTGATTATGGAAGTCAAGCTACTATCGCAATGGTTGATCATCAGATGGGTGACCGCAAATATTATCTTGAATCCCGTGCTTTGGAAAACACTAAGCTTTTAGCTCTGGTTACTATCTTAGGTCGGCAATTATTAACACTTAAAAGAAGGCCTCTTTCCTGTAGTCCTGTTTTTAGATAGTTTGGTCTCATGGTCGTATAAAAAAATACGGACGGAGGATGCTCCAACAAAAATGTGTCAAAATTTGGTGTTATACGTCCATGGTATCTTGTGAAACACTTATGCACAATCTCACTCAAAAAGTCCGCGGCAAAATTTGGCCATCGCGTAAGTTGGGCATAATTTTATTTCATTATTAGGTCGCTCGCTATATGTAGGTAGGTACCAGTGACATAGTATAGTAGTATGCTCGTGCTTTTGATTTGGTACCCTTTAAATGACGCGTTGTGGTAAAAAAAATATGAGTAATTTTATGTTATAAATCACCGTCATGGTGAAGGAAAACATCGCGAGGAAAACTGTGCACGCCTGCGAAGAGTTTCAAAGGTAGTTCGTGAAGTCGTCCAACCCGCACTTGGCCCGCTCGGACGACTAAGGCTTAATCACCCTATAAGGGTAGGCTCGTGCCCTCGGTGGGGACGTTTAATGAACTGATGATCATGAAATATGACAATAAGTCAACGTATCGATAATCGGCTCAGTCATTATTTACTAAATATTTCTTCGTGATTATGCGTATAGTTAGTTTATCTAAGGTTAAACATTAAGCCTTCAGGATTCAGACTGTTTACGACGGAAAAAGCGCATAAGAAAGTTGCCAGAGGTATGTGTAACATCCGTGGAATATGAAAGTACATGGAGTAATGTTTTAATAATCTCACATAACAAAACAATATTTGTTTTACAATTGTCTTCTAGTTTAATGTCGTTAGTCAAATATAAAACCTTCGAAAGTCGTTGACTCTCTACTATGTTGCAAAGTGCGTTAAAACTTTATGGTGCCGTAACAATTGCAAGCTTTAAATTTCAATCATGAATTATTATGACTGAACTTTAAACGAGAAAACAATAATCGAATAATTACTCCAGTAATGTGTAAACTTCCCTAGTTGTTGATTGGTTGGGAAATATTTTCGTGAGGTGATTAATTATAATTTAGACTTGAAATGTTGCTTATATTACTTCAATAAAAAGAATAAAGCTCACTGTAACAGCCTGTAGCCTTGATTGTTGATAAATATGGAGAAATAGTCATTATTTTGCTTTTCCCGGACAACGTGGGTATCCAAACCTGCGAAAGCCCTTAATACTTGAAAATAAATAGTTAAGAAGTATAGGTCATTGTAACAGTTTTTTTTATTTGCCAAAAAATAATACCGCAAAGAGGTTGATTGCAGCAAAAGTAATTATTGCAAACTTTGTATATCAATGTTGTATCATGTGATTAAATACGTTTATAAGATTGTATCTAAAAGTTGCGTGCTGTGCGCGGAAATTATTAAATACCTATATAGTGAAGATGGTGACTTTTAGGCAGTTTAGTATGGTCTTATTTAATTTGCTTTGCTCTTACGACAGGTTTTTTAACGGCCGTCAAGGAACGCAATACAGTTAAATTAAAAATTCCCGAGTATTCGATCCAGGTTAAACATATTGTTGTGATAAGATTGAACGGGTATATTAGCTGTGCACTATCAATAAAAGAAATAAGTGACTTTTGAGGTTAGGTATACATGGCATTATAGTTAATCTTTCATTGCTCTCTCGACAAAGGTTATTTTAAAATATTTTTTTAATTCTGAAGGAGCGCAATAGTTCGCCCAATTAAAAGTTCCTGCCTATCGGATCCTGGTTCGTGCGAGCGCACGAACAAAACGTTTCGCGCACGTAAGCTCCGTGCACACGTCAGCTAATTTTAACAGCCTTGATTTGTCGCTGTGCGCACCCGCCTATTTTTCCCCATCGCGTTTCATGTTTACTCTCGTTTATTCGTCGCGGATCTCAGGGCTGCACGCAGCAAGTGCATTGCCCGAACCGAAATAAATTGTCGCCGAGTGTCATGCGTGGTGCGTACAACCGGTGCCGATGTGTAGATAAACCGGACAAGGCAGCCGGTTCCCGCCAAAACGCCTGTCACTTTCGCCGCCATGACACCCACTGGTGCGTTCCGTTCCAAGCAAGTTTAACTTTTCTCATTCACGCGTCATTGGAGAGCATTCTGTTGTTTCTTCGGCGAATTTCGCCGTTGTCACTGGGCCGCTTCTTGCGCCGGTTTTGTAAACGTCTTCATTCACATGTCTTTTCCGCGTTCACTTGCGTGTGATTCATGCGCTTTTTTGCGACAAAGGACGATTGAGCAGTCCAAGGACCCGTTGAGGCGTGAACTGCACGTTTGTTTAAGTTTTTTGAACCCTTTCATGGTGTGTTTTGCGCTAATGAGAAACTTGCCTTGATATAATCTTTTAAAAATGTGTACGGCATGAAATAGACTCTTTTTTGCGAGTTATTATCATGTTATACTCATTTAGTTAATTTTGAACTACCTACTTAATAATAATGACTAGTTATTTATGTAACCTCATTCATCCAATAAAAGTTAATATTGTTCAAGTCTTTTAAGATTGCATATATACAAAAACATTGGATTGTATTAAATAAAATTGATCATATTTTTTTGTCTAAATATATGATCATAATTAATATTTAAAATATGTGTTGTTTATGATATTGGATCGATATTGAGGTAGATTTCATTTATTTATTTAACCTTAACTATTTTAACCAGACGCTGATGATTTTAACAAAGCATCGAGTCTCGTATTCAGACGTATTGAAGACAAAAATATGTTAGATACAGATCAAATCTTAATTAGTAAAGAACCAGATATCTGCCAGAGACACGAACCTACCGAAGATAGTACTTGTGAAAAAAGTCATGACCTTTATCTAAAATTCAGCTTCCAATATCATTAGTAATTTACAAAGTTCAATCTTTGTTTAGATCGATGGACGTACAGTACATAATATGTTAGTTACCTACCCTTCACGCGCCTCCGATTGGACCAATTTTGCTAAAAGATGCGAAGTTAGCCTCCACCTCAAAAAAAAACAAAATATATTTATTTCAGTCTATCACAAGATTTCATTATTTAGTGTCAGGAACCAGCCTAGTGGGACAATAAGTCTTGTTACAGCGTGTTCCACTCTTCCATTACTTTCAGTCATGTTTTGTTAGTAGATAGATATTATATATTTTGCAGATAGTAAATATAGTCAGTAACAATAATAAACTCACATAATTTCTAAGCATGCTAACTTTCAAAATTCAATAACCTACAACAAACAAACGTAAATTTTATGTGTGTCTGTGTGAGTGAGTTATGTAGGTTACTTTTTATCTTGATTTTATATATGAGGACACGAGCCTCAAAATATTTGTACACCTCTTAGTATGACGTTATTTCTATATATTTTCATTTCAAAACAATGTTTAAAAAAAATTCCTCTCCTCCCTAATGTTACCAGTATCACTATCGTAATACTTGGGTAGGTACCCAAACTTTTGGTTCCTGAACTACTAGTGTGGCACTATCATGTGGAACCCAATACAGAGCATAAAGCTAAAAATAAAATATGCACCATCAATTGCAACAACTGGCCCTTTAAGTTTCAACTTCTTTGTAGTCATAAGTTCCAATGTTTCTTGTCAAGGGTAACAGCATCGCGATTCTTTGTATGAGTTAATCACATATACTTATATGTTAAAACAGAACACGGAACGTTAGCTGAGTGACAACCATTTTGGCAGCATAAAACGGTATATTTATATGTTTTGAATTATGAGTATTACACAGGTAAAAAACCTATAGATTGTGGCCCGGGCAATTCAAGTTTTCACGCGAAGAAGTGATATCGTATGACACCAGAATAGGGTCCATGGTTATCGTTCAAGACTCAACAAAGCGACTCGTTGCCGACATCGCGACTGTCTGCGGCGACCCCCGTGACTCACCGCACCAAATTAGCATGGGCGGTTATTCTGAACTCGGGAGAAATGTCACTAATCGCCATTAGATACGATTTGGAATGATTTGTTTGCTATTTATTTACGTTTGCCAAGACGTGGTGTTCAGGAAATCGTCTTCTTGCGGCATTTGTCCTGCGACTTCGGTCCCTCTGCCACTACAACTTGTTGATCCGTGCTTGTCGGTAATCTTCTTTGTTTAACCAATTGAACGCCGGGAATCCAGACATAAAAATCTATTGTGTCTGGCGCTTTAAGGCGTCATTGGCGGTCAAAGGGTTAAGAGTGATATTATTCTCATTTTACAGATACATTGTCCTATGCAACTGAGTGTTAGCAATTTGTTCGCATAATTAAATTATTTAAACAAGTATGTACAACTAGCTATCCCCGCGGTGTTATGTATTGTATAGAAATTTTCCAGCAGTGGAACGTAGTCTATGCGTAAATTCAAGTGCCAGCTAACCAGTGACGTGCAAAGATATTATGAGTAGGGTATGCAAAGTGCAATAACAATAAAAATGTCATTTTTCCAAATTGAGTGCTGTCTATGACAACAGATAACCTATGGTTTCAGATTTGTAGAAAATGGGCGAATTGGAAATAATTTTATATGTTGCGATTTCCGGGTTGTCTTAACGCACAGATATGTACAGCTTATTTACATAAACCTATGAAGTGCACGCCACTGCAGCTAACTCCATACTTTATTTATACTATTAAAATCACTTCACTTATTAGACGTGAAGAAGTAACAAACATACACACAAAAAAACTTTCTTCTTACAATATAAGCGTGTGTTTCCTCTTTTAATGCTGGTGGTTTAAGTAGCCCAAATAATACACTAGTTACATTTAGCTACAGCCATTTCCACGTGTCATTACGCACACGTCGCGCTGATTGCCACAATCATAATTGCCAGAACCGTGCGCCGACCACAAACACTCATGTAGATTCGACGGAACCCGTTCGATTCACCACTCACGACTTACACGCAATGTTGCCACCTCTAGTTTCAGAAAAAGGGCTTTTTGAGAAGTCAAAAAGAGCTAGATAGGATACATCAAAAGATTGTCTGTTTTAAAAATGCTGAAATAATCAGTCATGAAGCCTTTTTTAGAGCGTCTAAAAATAAACGTCATCATGACCGATGAAACAGCAAAAAAATACTTTACTATATAATAATAAATAATAAACTGTTAGCATGTCGAAATCTTCATAATATGTAATATTTTTAAGACAGTAAAAAAGAGCTAGATTAAACATTTCGGGCTAAATCGTTAAAAATGGAGTTCACCTTTACTAAAAAGTGCTAGATCTAGCCACAAAAGGGTTAAGATGGTAACACTGCTTACACGGCTTCTGTCGTTAACTCACACACGAATTTGCACCTTAAACTTAAGATACTAAGGTCAGAGTTACCATTACACAACGTTACCCAAGTTTTGCTAAAAACGACATGTTGGAAATAATCAATTTTGAGTTGTAAAGCTGTAGGAATAAAGTCATATTGTTGGTTAATCCAAAATGCTGTGATGCTGTGACTGAACCCCGTGATACTGTGTCCATAGATTTTTGGTGTGTGTGGAATGTCCTTGTTAATCACAAAAACCTCGGTTTATTAACACAAAAAGTCCGCCAGTTTATTTGGTTTAACCTGACTGAATTACTACTCAGTCTTTAATTGGCCAGCCTATTTCGTCCTAATGTAGAACACAGGGCTTTTCACTATAACTACGACTTTTGGCAGATTAACGCTAATTCACCACGAAGCCCAATGTGGTTTGGTGGTTGATACCACTTTAGCACCATCAGAACCAACGCTTAATGCTTCAAAAGCACGGAGGCACTCAAGTAATATATTTCAGTCACTCCACGGATCATCAACCGAACGCGCTAGTCGCTACGCTAACCTAAACTAAGCTAACAAACCTAACCAAATCTCAACACAAAGTAAGAAATGATAGGAAAAACACAATGATTTGATCATCGAGGTTCCGAATTAACTAAAATATTTGGCAACATAAAGGCTATTTAGTAATTCACACTCCGGCCCGATAGACTGAAAACTTGCAAAAAGTTGCTCATGACGGCTGGTGAAAAAGGGAACCTTTAGATCTAGCACAATGTGAAAAACGGAGGACTTTGATATCTGGTACAAAATGGAGGAGACCTAAGTCGCAGTGAACTGCGATAGGTTGAAGGGAAGAAAAAACCATGACCATTTTGTCCCGATTTGTTCCAACCGCGTGGTCACCCCGCAGACTTGCGCAGACGCACGTCGCGCCGCGGTCGATCCGACTCATTGTTTTTTAAAGGGTTTAGGACCAACGGCCGGCACCGCATTTACATAATGAGCGTGATATGCGCTTTGCTGGTATATTTTGATGGACCGGTAGGATAGGGCCAATGATCGATTTTGGAATTGGATGGAGTTGAAGCTGACGAATTTATAATTTTAAAAATATTTTCATGTTATGCATCATATATAGTACGCAAAGTATTAACTTTAGACTTCAATTTAGTATACAGAAAGTAATTCGCTTTTGGTTTTCTGCCAACATGTCCTATACTCCACAACTGGACTCCACGCTGATAGTGACTACTGAAAGGGACTGGAATGGGCGACCCGTTCTTTGCCGAATGCTGTTTATCTTACGGCAAAAGTGAAGTTACGGGCAAATAGTAGGTGACAATTGTTTACTATCTCACGATATGACAAAAAGCTTACTTAAATGATAAAAAAACTTCTTAAATCAAAATAGAACAAAATATAAGACGCACAATACAACGATCGATGCGCTGTAAGTGCGCGCGCGCAGGAAGGGCGTACCGGCCGGTCCGCGGCGCCTGCAGGATCACGCTAGGTGCTACCACAGATTACATAGGTTTAAACTAAACCTTGGTGGTAGACTCAGTACTTAGTCGGCTAGGTAGGTACCACCGTACTGCCTGATTTAGTCCCGTAAAAGGTGTTTTGCACTTTTATGTTTCAGTGCAGTATTGGCAAAAGTAATGACAGGTACTATTAATAACTTCCACCAACACTGCATGTGTCATAGTCAGACGCTTATTTACACGACACTAGTACGAGTTAACCAAAAAAACCTTTAGTTTGTAAATCTGTGGCTACCTTATGATCTTCAATCTAAAAACTTGTGAAACTAAAATTAGTCGAATTTGTCTGTGTTAAATCGAAACGAAAATATGTTCATCATCATCACCATCGTTCTATGACGTTCCACTTCATTGAGAGCACTTGGGTATCGCCTACAGCATAGCTATGTAGCCCACCACGCAGGCCCAATGCGAATTGGTGAGTGTTAACGATACATGGGCTTGTCATCGGACCGAAGGTTAACAGCTGCTATGACTATTTCATATCGTCCTCTACCGGATGGATACTTGTACTATAGAAGTGAAACATAAAAACCCAAACGAAAAAAATAAAATTAAAAAGGTCAAACTGCGTAACCCCCGCCAGTTATATAAAAAAAGAATATATATTTTCTTTTTAATTATAGTTTAAACTGTATTTTCTTTTTAATACAGTTAATATAAATCTCGTGATAACCCTAAGTAGGCTGTAGGGCAACCTACTGGCTGATATCGCGGGTTACAGATTCATCTGCGCCCGCACCTGGCTTGAACGAATGGACGTTTCCTTACATACTATTTACTGGCTTATTTATTTGACGGTATATATGGTAAATATTAAGTTATATTTGATACACAAAACTGAAACTTTATTTAAATAAATAGATTCTTAAGTTCAACGAGCAGAATCTGACAATACAAAATTTCAACATTATTTCTCTTTATTTAAGGCGCTTAGCCCATTTTAACTATGTCACTCCGTTATGGCTACAATTGAATAATATTGCAAACAATTGAATTATAAAACGAATCAAGTGGATAACATGTCCTAGCTTCGGGAGACAAAGCGACTGCTAGAGCATTGTTACAATTATTTTAATAATTTATTGAAAAAAGTTTTGTACGTTATACCTATTATTCATTTATATTACGGAACCATAAGTTTTTTTCAACAACCGTCATATTAGAACCACACCTTTTTATACTTTATAGTCTGCTGGCAAATTGAAAGTTTTTTATACTAGAGAAAAATCAATGATCTTATCTCAAGTAAGAACTAAGGTAAAGTCTCAGTACTATCGTTATCCTTAATAACCAAAACGATTGAGACCAACGATAAACGTGCCTTTCACAGCATGTAATATTTTCGGTCAGCCATCCAGATATCGCCATTTCAATAACAGCTTAACTTCCCATTCTGAATGCGTCTCTCTACACCATTGATCTTTCACTTTAACTCGATAAGGACGCTCTTAATATACAATCATATTTAACGAATAGAGTCCAAAACGTACATGTCGGAGAAACAAGTTCCAGCGGAGCCCTTTTATTGATGGCGTTCCCCAGGGCTCAATATTGGACCTTTATTATTTTTAATTTATATAAATGATCTACCTTATTATACTCAAAACCTATGTGAAACTGTATATTTGCTGATGATACATCTCTTATATATTAACGTAGATAGACAAAAAGAAACTTTTGACGAAAATACTACACTTTCTCAGTATTACATTGTTTACGACCAATAATTTACTTCTAACTCTAAGAAACCAAATGTATTAAGTTCACAATGCCTAATGTAAGCAGGTAGATACTTTCATCACTTTATGAAGGACCCATGGAAGTAATAATTCAACCGTTTTCCTGGGTAAAATTAACGCAAAATTGCAGTGGGGTCCCCATATTGCGGTTGCAGAAGCTTAGTTCCGCTGCATACTGTAAGGAAGATAAGAAGTCTCACTATATGGAGACTGCAAGACTTGGTATTTTAGCTATTTCACAGCGTGATGTCTTATGGTCTACTTTTGTGGGGGTCTGCTGCTGATCTACAAACAATTTTGTATTGCAGAAAAGATCCATCCGTGCCATATACGGCCTTAAATCACGTGACTCACTAAGGGAATTATTTAAACAAATAAATATTTAACATTACCGTCTCAATACATTCTAGACTGCGTCATCTATGTACACAAAAATTTACATGTATTTTCAAAAAAGTCAGATAATCATAGTTTGAACACTAGGAACAAACACAAACTTGCCGTTCCAAATCTTAGATTGCATAAGGTGGGAACTCATTTGGGATTAAGCATTAAAATATTTAATAAGCTACCACAAAATGTAATTGATTTACCCCTGCATAAGTTTAAGTCTCATGTAAAGTCTATTTTAAAAAAAAGCTTACTATAGTGTTGAAGATTATATAAATGATAAAAACTCATGGACATGTTGATTTCCACGCCTGCACTACTTTTGTTTTTTTTTGTTGTCATCTATTTAAATTTATAAATACTTAACTGCTAATAGTACTTTTGTAGATTATTATATTTTTACCAATAATACGATAAAAATTAAAATATAATTTGCTTTATATAATTATTTTGATACAAATGAATCTGTATTCAACACAATTTTTTTGAAAGAGTAACTACTGAGTTTCTTGCTGGTTTCTTCTCAGTGGAAAACTACCTCCCGAACCAGTGGTAGCTTCATTTGACATTCATAAGTGTTCTTTAAGGACCTAAACTGAATAAACACTTTTCATTTCATTTCATTTCACTCATTAAACCAGTTTAATCATCATAGCTCATTATATTTCCTCAACGAGGGGCCTACCCGTAANAAGGCCTTAGTCGTCCACGTGGACCAGTGCGGATTGGCCGACTTCACGCACAATCCTTTGATTTGTTCGCAGGCGTGCGCAGGTTTCCTCACTATGTTTTTACCGTAAAAGTGTCGGATAAACATACATATAATTTCAAAAAATCGAAAAGCTAATTGTTCCGAGCGGGATTTGAACCGGCGCCTCCAGATCGGAAGGCCAACAAGGATCGAACAGTCCACACCAATGGGCCAACGACGCTCTCCAATATAATAATAATTTGTACGAATGAAACCTGTTCAATTCGTAGAAATTGTTAACTATAAATCATTGTATAGCTCTAATTTTCCCAGCGCCATGTGTCGCTAAAGCTTTCATAACGACTGTAGTTGCGTCAGTGCACTCTACGCGTTAAAAAAAGCAAAATTACGCCCTTCACTTACAATAACAGATTCTCCACAGCTGTTAGATATGACGTCTTAGCTTTTTTTATTTCTTCCAATGATGTGAAATCTCGTAATTATAATGTTGTAATTAGTAATATTGATAAATTGTTTGGTTATTCCCAGATATGATCACTTCTTTTTATACTTATTCTTTAAATAAAATACCTTATTAGATCATTTAAGGCGCTACGGAACACTTATTCATTTAAACCGTAATCTGACATCAAACAATTCATACTACTGGAAATATGTAAATATTTCTAGAAAACTATCCTCAACTTAGAAATACAATAAAAAGAAGAATATCACACATTCTTAGCCTAAATAACCTCTGAAACTTATAAAATATTTTTGCTTATTATTTAATTGGTGCTTTTACTATACTACAAACAAGCGAGCAACTAAGTACCTGTCGTATACACAACAAAACCTACAGAAATGTATATTTTCGATAGTCGTAGTTTATCTCAGTAAAGACGTAAAGTAAAAAAAAGTAAGCTAATTCTACACTCAGTGTAGAATTTTATATCTTCTTCTACTTCCTTAGCGTGTGTTCGCCCACCGTCGGGCATACGCCTCTCCTACTTTCCTCCACTGAGAACGGTTGTCCGCCACCCTATTAGTTATATATTCTACACTCAGTGTAGAATTATACAATAGCAATAAACGTACTCTTTCAAAACAAAAAACTAAATACTCACTTGTTAATAGCTTTTTACCTTTAACTAAATCTGATTCCTGCTTGTCTGGTTAGAAACAAAAAAAAGTAGAATACCATTAATCGTCAACGAAACCGAAAGGCGAAGGAACGCGAGATAAACAGCTGACTCCCACAATTTAATAATTAACATTTCAAATATGGAACGTTAAAAAAGAAATACCTGTTCTCGCCAGCCAGTGCACTTGGAGCGCATTCCCATAGCGTCGTGCGTCAAACGCCATAATTCAAAAAAGGGTTAACCGAAAAAAAAGTTAATTCGGAATGACACCGCACATGTGAGCCATCCGGGCGGGATATAAGATTTAACCCGTACTCGCTGTCATTAAATGTCGAGACGCCCTGGGACGTTTCCTCCCGTGTTATTTTATCGGGCGATTATAAACAGATGTTGTTTGGTTATAAATCTTCATCCGCGGAAAACGTTTTGAAGTGCATATTGATGTTTGTCATTGAACAATAATTGTGGCCGTCTTGATGGCGGACGTATCGGTAAATGGGCTGTAACGATAACTTTTATTATTATGCTCTTTATGTTAAAAGTTATGTGACATCTGTAGAGTGCCCGCTGCAGGGCAGTTATTTACAATAATGGGATATAAATTTAAACAAACCATTGTTTAATTTTATTTTAATTAAGACCCTGTAACTCTTAAATAAAATAATCTGGAATTCTGGCATTTGTTAAATAATTAAAGTTCACTGCGATTTCTCCCGATGTTTGATTCCCTTGTTCAAAGCAAAAAAGAGTATTTGGTTCAAATATTTCGTAACATATATTAAAAACATATTTAATAAGTACTTGTGTAAAAACTTGTTCGGTAAAAACAATAAATAAGATTTTATTTATTTTCGATATCGTCAAAGCATAAAATAAGGCAAATAAAGTTATATTTGTATTGTTTTAATTCTTCAAAAAGATATAATTTTAAAACTTAAAATGATAAAATATTCACAAATCGAACAATTAGTTAAAATGTTTGATACTTTTTTTATTCAAACATACTCAAATAGCATTTTGACAAAATTAGCTTCTAATTTTAAATGTAAATAGTGTTGGGACCTTGCAATGCGTTCCAGTCACGTCTGCCGATGTAGATAGTGCGCGATCGCGTCGCGATTGCCCCGATTATATCGACATACACATCTCTACGAGACGCCATGACAAATCTTTTTTTTTTTCTAAGTAATGGCATAGATAAGGAAATGTAACATCGGTGGTCTCGGGTACTGGCCACACTTTTTTTTCAAGCGTTAGGAATGTTTAAAAATTGGTCTTTAAAAATTATAATATAATAATTTCAAAATTATCTTATAGTATCGATAGATTATGTATTTAAATAGCGTTATGGTCAATGATTCAATTGAGGCAAAACTCTTACCAAGGTACGACATTGTATTCTTATTCATTTAGTTTTACTAATAGTGTTTTTGAATTTATCTCAAATAGCGTAATTTAAGTAAAATGTTGTTTTATAAAAAGTCATTAGTAAATTCTAATTGAATTAATCTAAAAATCAGAAGCATTTTAAACGAATAATATGTTTATGTTTAACTGTTACTAGCGTCCAACAATAAAATATGATTGATTCAAAAACTAAAATTTATAGCCATGTATGCAGAGCCAAGCATTACTTCTGAAACTGTATATGATTTTTGGTTACATTAATTGATAAAAATATTAAATCATATAGTTACATTTTTTCTTTAGGCCACCTGCGGGCAAAAGCCTCTAGCCAATCAGAAAAATAAAATACTAGGTATATAATTCGTTTGAGAACCTTATTATACATAATATGTCTTAACATTTTAAATCCTCAATCATTTGTTCGTAAGATTCAAAGTTCATAAGGCCCCGACAAAACACTATATATATAAAAATAAGTTTGACAAGCAGCTTCTTATGAGAGTAATTAAGCACTCACACAAATGTAACACAGTGTACACTTACTGACATTTATACGTACACTAATTTACCTACAGATTGAACCAATATAATTTGTGAAGATTACTGTTTAACTAGCTATTGTGTGTACATGTTATATGTATGTATTTATAATAACGATTTGACTTGATTTGCACTAGCCCGCTTACCAATACGCATTATTATTAAGGTTGCCTGGAAGAAATTGCTACCTTAGCATCAAAGCCGCTAAAAGTAACTTTATCTGTTGTGTTATATTTGTTTTTCTTACGAGCAATAAAGTATTTTTCACCTATATCTTTATCTACTTTATCGTCGTGTACGAATGTACAGTCAAATTTGTAGTGAAATAACTTAATAGGGTATTCCCTATATAGGGTTTAGGGCTCAATGAGTATCAAGCTTATCACCAAATAAAATATGTTATTACTTATGCTACCTAGACACAGTATCGTCTAGGTATATAACGCAGCGGCAGATATCAGCCCGTGAAATACAAGTGTTATACACTTCTCTGTTATGAGCAAGAGGGCTATTAGCTAGTGAAATTACTAGGAAAAAGGACCTAACATTTATCAGGTGTCTTATTCTATTCCCAAATTATGATTTGACGACCCATTTCGTGTAATGGTTGAGACGTCGGCTACACCAAGGGTCCGGTCGATCCCCGGGCAGTACAAACTTTTTTGTGTGCATGAACATGTCTTTGTATTGGTCTGGATGCTTCTATGTATAGAATGTATGCATTTGCAAAAAAAGAATATAAGTATATTTCCCCGTTGTTCAGTCCAATACTGCATGCTTCACGCTTAGCTTGGGGCTAGATGGCGCTGTGACATAGTGTATAATTTCTGATTCCCGGCAAATTTAATACTTAGCAAAACGAATGAATGAAAAGGAACCTTTGAAAAGGGTATTATTTGAGCTACATGTTATCTTTTTACTTTACGCTCTTCTCTCCGTATAGCTATAATGTGTAAGATGGCCTGTGCCTACAGAGGGCCGTTATAGGCTGATGACGATGATGATGATGATATCTTTACTGGTGTTTAAATTCGAACGTTAGTGGCCAGTGACTACATGCTCAATGACTATTATTAAATGTATGGCTCAGGTAGATTTGATCGAAGACCGGTTTTCGAATCGTTACCTTGTGGTAACGCACTTTGTAAGGCAGAAACTATAGATACATTTAAAGTTACCATAAACAATGACTGAATGAAAAACTCTACAAATAGTTTTTTTTAAATCTAAGTACATAGCAATTAATTTGCAGTAAGTCGTTAACTTAGAGAGTTTAAAGAGTAAGCTTATTATTCTAATGAATAATGATTTTTAATAATCAGTCAAGAATTTCTTCTGTATTTGTAATGGTTAAGTAAGTAGGTTTGCTACTACACAAAGAGTTCCTGGTTCAATCCCGGGCATTACAAACTTTTGTCATGAACATGTTTGTTTGTAATAGTCCGGTTCTATATAAATATATGTATGTATTTACAAAACAAAAAATATATATATCATTGTTTGTAGTACCCTAACAACAAGCTTATTATGGGCTAGATGGCGCTGTGTGAATGTCAGTGGTATTTCCTTATTTCCATTCGGAGATCTTACCCGAACTAGTGTAGAACACGACTTTTTTATGTTATAAGTAAGGACGGTCTGGACGCTCACCTGATGGGAAGTGATACGTCTAACCATGACAGAGCGTCATTGAAGGAGACCAACAACTGATAGATAGTTTTATACTCCATCAATGCCGCACTGTGCCCGTCACCCGAGACACAGATCTTAGGTCTTTTATACCCGGTAATTTCACTAGGTACAGTGCCCTCATCCCGAAACACAAAAGTGCATAACACTCCTGTTTCACGGGACGATATCTGGCACTTCGGTGGTACCTACCTAGACGACTCAGTATCGAGTCTAGCATTTGTAAACCACTTTTACACCATAACATCGCATTGCATTTATTTCATGATATTCCTCCCACTGTGAACGAGTGCGTGTATGTCTGTGTCACATTCACCGTTGAGTGTTTTCGACAGGGCCATATCAGGTTGCCAACCGAGCTCACGAAGGGCTTTCGCGGAGGGACCTGTCTTAATAACTTAGCTTTGTGTTGCAGACAATATTAATTTGTAAAATAAATTATGAATTACCCAAGTTTTTAGCCATCATTCATTCTGAATCACTCTTTGTCTGAAGGCAGAAAGTCAGTATGGCATTGAACTTTACATTTATTTCATTTATTCATTTATCGTCAGCTCATTAAACGTCCCCACCAAGGACACGAGCCTACCCGTACGTGGGTGTATAGGCCTAAGTCGTCCACGCGGTCCAGTGCGGGACGACTTCACGCACAACCTTGAATCTCTTCGCAGGCGTGCGCAGGTCTCCTCGCGATGTTTTTCTTACCGTAAGAGCGTCGGATAACTACATATAATTTTAAAATGCATAATTATTTATTGGAAGTATTTATTGTTTTCCAATAAAAAGTGATCTATTTAACTTGGTTACATATACATTAACAAAAAATATATGACTTCGCCTCAACAGGTAAAATAAATCAATGCTTAAAAATTAAATAAATAGTAGTCTATTTATTGAATTTTTAAGCATTGATTTATGATTACCTTACTTTATGAAATGAATTATCTCAAACAAATCTTATAAATTTAGACATTTTTGAACCTCAACTGTTCAGTAGTTTAACCGCAACGCTACGTACAACAGTACTCGAAGCAATTCGGCAGCCAAAAGCACTTGTCATGCTTTGATATACATTCCGTTCATCAGCCATGTGTTACTAATCGATTATTGAAGCATTTCATTATAATTATTGGCTAGTGTGTGCTTTATCTACGATCTGATGTCACTGATCTCCGTTATACCAACGTATCATATAGTTGGGTATATATTTAAAGAGCAGTAAAAGGAAAGAAAAAGGAAAATTATGGAATAAAGAATATGAAGTCAAAAAATACATTTTTAAATTCCTCGCATCTTATTTGTCTTTTGTGACCTAAGAAATATATTATCAACAAATTAAAGGTCTCCCTAAGGGTCTAGGTCCCTAGGCAGTGTATTACTGGATACTTAGGAGATTATATCAAAGTGTACTCTTTCCAACAGATTTCTTAACCAGCAGCATTTGTTTTTTTGCAAACTCTAACGTAACATTATATTGGCATTACTGTTTTAATAAACAAAATGAAATAGTAATTCGAAGAAGTGAGGATGTAGCTAATTGCATTAAAAAGCCATTCATTCAAACATTAACCGAGTAATTATATTGTTTCCAGATACGACAGCGCCGTACGTGCTGTACAAAGATGGCGTGGAGCGCGCCCCGCCTGGCACGCAGTGGGGCGGCGGAGTCCTCGACGGAGGCTACCAGCCAATGCAGCACCAGAGCCCGGGGGGGCCCTCGCCGCAGCCCGAGCCACAGCTCGCCTCACCGGCACCGTCGCCGTACCGCCGCCCGCCGCCCCCAGACCCCACTGGGACCGCAGAGGATGCGGCGCAACAACTCGCCCAGCAACAGGCGCAACAACAAGCCCAGCAACAACAACAACAGCAACAGACTTCCCCTGAGCATATGCAAGTCGAGCAGCAACTGCAGAGCCAACCGCAGCCACAACCCACCCAGGACCATCTCGATAGAACGCCGTGCTTCGTGCCGCAGCCCGATCTCCAGCAGCAGTACGCGACGCCGTACTTCAAAGAGACCAGACCGACGAGCCACATGCTCGGCACGGGCGGCTTCCCGTTGCATTATTTGAAGCAGAACGGTGGCGTGCTCTCCTTAGAAGGGCCGCTGGACCAGTACGCCGCGCCCGAGCTGCGCCACTTGCCAGACATCGTCCAGCCGGAACCGCCGAAGCCGCGAAAACACAACCCCAACTCGGAGCTGCGATTGTTCAAATGCCTCACGTGCGGCAAGGACTTCAAGCAGAAGTCGACGCTCCTGCAGCACGAGCGCATTCACACGGATTCCCGGCCGTACGGCTGCCCCGAGTGCGGCAAGCGTTTCCGCCAGCAGTCACACCTCACTCAGCACCTGCGCATCCACGCGAATGAGAAGCCATACGCGTGCGTCTACTGCCCGCGCTCCTTCCGCCAGCGCGCCATCCTCAACCAGCACCTGCGCATCCATTCCGGTGAGAAGCCATATTCGTGCGGCGAGTGCGGCAAACATTTCCGCCAGAAGGCCATCCTGAACCAGCACGTCCGCACACACCAAGGCGAGCGCAATTCACACATATATGCCCCTCCCGCCCCGCGCGCGCCGCCCGCACTGACCCGTCACTGCCGGCGACGCCCGCGCTCCCCGCCGCTCCCTGCACGTTCGATTCGGTCTCGCATCCATTGGCCTTCCTATCAAACAAATTCTCGGTCCCCTCGTCGCCCGGCACGCGGCGCTCGCGAGACGCGGAACCGATCGCCGGATCCCGTAACCGTCCCTCAGTTCGATTAACCCACTCGTCGGTTATCCCAAAACTGGTGAGCCTCACACCATATTCATCGATGTATTCCATTTTTGCAGATGTGTCGCCGCACCTGATATTCAAGAACGGGACGACGCCCACGCTGTGGCCGCAGGACGTGCCCTTCCCGGCGGACGAGAACAAGGAGGAGATACAGTCGACGTTCGGCGACGCGGACGGACAGAACGGCGAGCAGCGCGGCTCGTGCTTCTCCCCGGGCGACACGGCCCAGTATCCGGCCTACTTTAAGGACACAAAGGGACTGAATCACACCGTCTTCGGCTCCGGTCTTTCGCTGCAATACTTGAAAGGTGGTAAGCTACCCGACGTGCTCGGCGGCCGCGCCATGCCACTGTACGTGCGCTGCCCGATCTGCCAGAAGGAGTTTAAGCAGAAGTCGACCCTGCTGCAACACGGCTGCATCCACATAGAATCGCGGCCGTACCCGTGTCCGGAGTGCGGCAAACGTTTCAGGCAGCAGTCGCACCTGACGCAGCACCTGCGCATCCACACCAACGAGAAGCCGTACGGGTGCGTGTACTGCCCGCGATTCTTCCGCCAGCGGACAATCCTCAACCAGCACCTGCGCATCCACACCGGCGAGAAGCCGTACAAGTGCACGCAGTGCGGCAAAGACTTTCGGCAGAAGGCGATCCTGGACCAGCACACGCGCACGCACCAGGGCGACCGGCCGTTCTGCTGCCCGATGCCGAACTGCCGGCGGCGGTTCGCGAGCGAGCCCGAGGTGAAGAAGCACATCGACAACCACATGAACCCGCACGCGGCAAAGGCGCGGCGCGCGGACGCGGCGAAGACTCCGCGGCCGCTGCCGCCCGCCGCCGCCGTCGTCAAGCCCGAGCTGTACTTCCCGCAGTGCTACGCGCCGCCCTTCCAGCAGTTCCCGGGCGAGTTCAAGCCGGCCGTGGGCGGCGCGCCGCCGTGCCAGTGACCCGCGCCGCCGCCGCGCTGGCACGCGGCCCCCCCTGCGCCCCACCACGACCTCTACGCCGACCGACTCTACAACTAGACCGGCGGCGTACGCGCACAATGTATACGACTCGCTCGGCGAGCTTACTATTAACCCACTAACCAATCGGATCGCTGTAAACGAGCTTCGATCTGTAAATATCGACGTTGTTTATATCAGAAGTCTGTCGCGATGTACAGTTTGAATATTCTACATGAATAGTGTTACCGTTGAGGAAGCGAGTGAACATAGCGTTTTTTGCCCCGTAATATTAAGTTACCATGTAAGAATTAGGTTTCTCGGTGATTCTTCTCGTATGGTCGAAATTTCTCATTAAATTCGTAAGCAGATTGAACCAGAGATTAGAATTTAAAACTCTACGTTGAAATCTAAAATTAAGAATTGATCTTTTACCACGTAACAATATTTCGCGATGAATGTTTCCGGTACGTTGTTGTGCCTGTTTGTAATAAATATACATTTTGTAGATATATTAAGTTAATTTTATTTACGTGTATTAAGGGATAAAATCTGGCAAATACGTGGAGAGATAGACGAATTTCAAGATGCTCAAAATTTTAATATCTTAAAAAGTATTGGTAATGTATTTACACGGTAACTTTAGGTCCAAAATTAGTAAATTCGGCAGTGTGTCTAGACATCGGTGAAAACGGAATGGAGAATGTAAACCAAAAACGTAGGTTACCTTTTGCCATCGAATACATATTGTTTGTTAGTTACAAAGCTGCCCGGGCGCCTCGTTGACGTCTCGGGCCCCCCACACCTTTCGCTGTAGGTGCCAAATAGATTAGTTTTTTGAATGTTTTCTACCAGTTTCTATTATAGTTGGCCTAGTTTAGGTTGTTACCAGTATATCAACGATGTGACTATTGCGCTGCATTTAAATGGAAAGGGTCAGACTGAGAAAGGACTGTGATAGTTAGGTAGGTTAGAAATTCGCTCACTTAGCGTATAACTGCGAGTGCGTTCACGTGATTGGATATCCCTTTTGGAGTCGAGTGAATGTTTTGAATATACTTTGTATGTATACTCGAAATTGCCAAACGCCCGAGTTATATTACGTTTTATGTTCCTAAATTATTGAAATTACGCATTTATTTTTGAGGCCGTCCCGGCAGCCGGGCGCCTTCCCTTCTCGACTGATTTGATAAAGTAATTTTGAAGAGTGAGATTAGTAAATTTTACTGGTTATGAAACGTGTGTGATGACGCTAAGTGCTTTGTGTAGTTTGATCCAGGGCGAGGACATGCCAGAGTAATCTTATTTCTAATTTAGCTTAGACTATCGACTTTGGTATTACCATACAATTGACCATTCATCGCGAAATAACATTTAGGAGTTAGGAAAATAAAGATATATATGAATTTTGTGCGTCGCTGGAACACTCTGGTGTCGAGATCGCAATGTCAATCGTCCAGGATATGATAACAGAGATAGCAGTTAGTGCATCCTAATGGGGAAGCGCAGAGGCCATATTAAATATTTCGCCTCTGACAGAACCAATCAGAGACCAGTCTCGTAGACTTTAAATTAGATAGGCGAACGACACCAGAATCTTCCATCGACTTTTTAACGTTTTTATCATCTCTGTTTGTATCTATAGACGACATATATAGCTTATTTTACGATATTATTGTGATGGTTTCGTTTTCCTACCGCATAATAAGGACTGTTACTATGTATTAACAAATAGATGTAATAGTATTTGAATTTGTGGGAGTCACATTACACTTTGATATTAATTTATCACTTCTTAAAGTGAATGCAATTTTGTTGAGCGGTTTTCGTGCGTACGTAAATTAACACATTGGAGAAATGAGAAAAATTGGTCGCGGTGTCGGGGGCGGACGCCTCGTGCGCCGCTCCCGTCGCGCGCATTCTGTTTTAGTTTACATCCTCGGTTTCCTATCAGACTTTTGGAGGTTTGCAAACGAAAAAAACACCATTCGGAGAAAATTTATACAGTTATCTTCCGTGACATGTTTCCACAAGGTTCAAGATGTGACGCCTCCGAGCGTGCGCGCCGCCATCGCCCGCCGAATAGACAGACAAGTTTCAGTTCCCATATATATTTATACACACACAGCCTTATACAATAATAGCTCGTAAGTATTTTTATACAGACCTGGTACACAAGGGGCGAGGCGGCGCATGCGCAACGTGAAGTTTGAATACAAACATAGTGCCATTGCCATCAAATAACCTCAGATTTATACTTATTAGATTTTTATACCGATACAAATGGATTTAATTTTTAAATATAACAAAGGTGATTAAGTATACAGAGATTACAGATATTTTATACATTTATTACAAACAATATTATTAAAACGTATGTGAAATAGTATTAAAGTTAGTCGTACCTACGCAACGTGCTAAGTACCTAAGGATTTACGAAACAGGTTTTTATAAGTTACGAGTGGAGACCACCGCCTGTCCCACAAATTTTAATTAGGTATTTTGCGATTCGACCGGAAAATACCAGATTCAGTTATAATTACAGATATATACATCAGAACAGAGCAGAGCCATACATATACAGTACAATTTTAAAGCATATTCAGATATACATAGAAATATATACCAGATTTATTGCAACCAATTTTCCGGTTTAATCGCATATTTTTTTCGTGTTGAAAGTTAATTTTCAGCGTTATTGTAAATACATATCAGTATCTTCGGGCAGTGTTGCATGAAATAGTATTTGTTACTCTGGTGTATGTCGCGTGTAACATTGTATCACTGGGAGTTCGCTATTCGACATTTGGATGTTGTTTCGTCACAAACAGAAATGTGGGCACTGATTTACGTCAATCGGTTACTAAAAATCACTCCTTTTTTGTACTTGTAAACAATATCACAATTAAAAAAAACTAATCATGCTTGAAAGCATTTACATCGTTCAACTAATTTGAATAAATGCTTGCTACGATACTGCTACGACGTAGTATCGTCCAATTAAAGCTACAATAGACGAAACGGAAGTTTCAAATGCGCTATTCAATTTAACTGTCTTAACTTTAAAGTTAACATAAAAAGAAATTTTAGTGACTCATTGAACGTAACTGATTGTTATTTACAGCTGAAACATGGAATATGTTTACAGTGATAAAATAAGCCCTAATTGTATGTCAAATTAATTCTAATCACATTAATTTCTTGCCAGTAATTCGGATGAAGTTACGGACAACGGCAAACCCCAATTTATGATATTCTGAATAGATTTAAGTATGAATACAATAGAAAATGTCAGGCTGACCACGTTGCTCACGTTTTGTTAAGTTTTGCTCAATACCCATGTATAATGTGTATCTACGTTAATCCATTAGTTTATACTTCTGTATGATATGTTTTTTATAGAGCACGGTTTTGCTTTTCTTATGAGAGTATATGTTATTTTAGGAATATGTGCCAATACAGGTCACATAATTGCTTGTGTAATTCCCTTTTAAGATATAGTTTTTTTTAAAGTGACGTGGCTATCCAAAGCGATGATTTGTATTTTCTTGATGTTAAAGACTATTGAAAATTATTAATACGTTGTAATAGGTACTTAATATATTGGTTCAGTTTTATATATTTCTTTAAAATAAAAATATTGTAGCAAGTTAAAAGGAACACATTTTTTAATATCTATTAAGTTTTAATAGTACTTAGTTATTGCCAACATGATAATTTTGAAAGATATATTTGGATAGTGACGTCACAAATTTCAAACGCAATTAATTGCCATTATTAAGCTTGCCGTCCAAATAATATTCACAGAGAAAAATTTCACGCCAAAACACAACCGGATTTCGTTCAGAGAATATATAGGTTTTAATCATGTTCCTAGCTTTACTATACGTCTATATGTTTTCTTGCTACTAATTATTTAGTGTACCTTATTGCAATATGGCTGGGTACATAAAATATTGCGTCTTTTTTTTCGATAAAAAATACGACAGATTAAAAATAGTTATATCTTTTATCCTGTCACAGTCTACAAAGCTCGGCCATTTTGCAAAAAGGCTTAGTTTGTCTGAATGTAAACCAGCTCTTATTGTAGGTATCTTTAATATCGATCTATGACTATGTACTCTTTAACTTTGTTTATGCTACTCATACATCGTCTATGGAATACAATTCCTCAAGGCAATACTGACGACAAAATCGACCTGTTTTTCCCTTTTCCACACTGTGACATTTCTATAAATCTTGTGACAGCTGGAAATGACGTCACACACAAATGTCACACGAGTAGACATAGACTGCAATATATTGTCATATCGCCAAATATAAACTTCTTGTAATGGAGTGCTAACTTTAACACTTAATTTTGTATATTTAAGTTGATAATGATAAAAGGAGAGAATAAGATTGCATTGTGAAAGTGTACTTTGCATTATAAACAATAAACATTGTTATCAGAACGTCAATTGTATCTAATACAATTATACGAGCGATGTTAGTTTAACTGATTCATTGCTTAGCTTTGTAACAAAATTAGTGACTTAGTAAATAAGTTGATTCGAAATTATATAGCAGCAGAATTATTTCCAATTTGTATGCATTTATTGTGATCTCATGGCCGTCGGAAGATTTTGTACTTTAATCTGAAATTGAATGAAGCAGATATTAAAAGCGAGTCACCCTGTATATCATAAGTTCATTGGACGTCACGCCACAAAGCTGCGTTTGGCGAGAATATATTAATGCGACTATTTTGAAGGCGATCAGTATACAGTCAACCATAAATAAGTTTTACATAAAATGTGACACGTGTGCAATCCATTTGATCACAATTAAATTGTGAACAATGTAATCGCTAAAACGCAAGTGTCAATCATATTGGCGCATCGTTGTGGCGCACCGAATGCTTGATTCGAAATTATTTACGCATAAAATGAAACCGTATATTTATGTATGCAATTTACGCTCAAATTTCACATAATACTCGTTAAACAGGGCGACAAGAAAGCGAGATTTCGTCATGGACGACTAGTGTAACAATGGTGTCCTTATTGTTAAGATTTCCAGGAAATTAAAAAATGTATTTATCAGGTCGTACTTGAGATCTTCACATGATGTTGTATAAGTAACATACAATTGAAGTGGTTGCATACAACAGCATTATATGAACTTAGAGTAGTTTAGTTTCGTTGGCTACGAATTATTTGTTACCGTCTTCCATTTTGTCGTAGCGTAAGTATTACGGCGAAAATTATTTTGTGACCATTTTGTTTGTTTCGTATACCAGTTAGAATTATTTGTATAGTTTACTTGATTTATGTAAAAAAGTATATGGTTGAAAGTGTCTCCACAGCTAGTGCGGAATCAGTGCAATACACTTCGAAGTTTTTGGCGTCATTTGTGTATAATTTATATTTTATAATTAGCGTTTTAGTTTTTTAGGTGTTAATATATTAGTGACAAGAAATAATTGGTAGCCAACATAAATGGCCTATTTTATTTTACATTTTAACTAGATATACCCGAATATTGTGTACACTGCCACTCTGCGATCGCCGACCGCTGTCACACATTAAACAAATATTGTTTTTTTTTATCACAATAGACTTGTTAAATACAGTTCCACAATAAAATAAGTGTTGTTGAATTTTTTATAAAAGATGAACATATTAGAATAATGATCTTGTAGTCTGGATTGAGTTTTTTACAGATTTTATTGGACGCAACGTTTTATGTCAAATGGGGGTGCGTTCACACTGGGCGGGCGACAGCGCTTGCGCAGTCAATTTGTTAGGTAAGAGAACGAGCGCAGGCCGACACAGTTTGGACGCACCCGAAGATCCGTCGCCTATCTAGCTATTTTTGCTACAATACTTATTTGATTCAACACAAACTGTTTTCGTATACACATAAGTACAAAGATTATACAGATTATACAATATACAATAGTACAATACATTATACAATAAATCGTGATATATATACACTTTCAGTTCTTATACACGGTGCACGATAGGCGACGTGTCTATGGCGTAATTGGGTTTCATTAATGAAATGGGTGCTGTATATCATTTAATTGTACATATTTATTGAATATACAACAATAGACTGGTAATTACACTGTTGTTAGGTTTCTACAGAGTTATCTACTGCGTGTCGCTGGCCTGGCGATGTGCGTTTTATTTTATAGTAGATAAGTTTATGAGCGTGATAGAGTTTGTCTTCCATTATTTAGCAGATAATGTGTTAACCTGCAATCACGAGTTAAAATCTTATTAATTTCGATCGTTACACTGTTTGTCATTATTAACTGACATAATGTCGGTGCAGTAATGTTTTGCCTTTCTAATTTATTAGTCTTCCAGGGTTCGTACCCAAGATACCAATCGAATATTGCTATTAAGTTACTCGATCATCAATGCCGGCATCAAGCACGCCATCCGCCACATGTTACAATAGAGTATATTTTCTTACATAACTACAGAGACACCGAAATAGACTATACACATTGATTTTAAACAATCCCAGAATCAAGATCGAACTTTTTACAACACAACAGTTAACAACAGAATTTATGTTGATTTTCCATAGCATTCATTATTGTTGTACTGAAAAAATAAACAGTTGTGCGATATTCACAAAGATCCTGGCGAAAAAAATTAAACGTTGGCATTTAAAAATTAATTGTAAATAATTTTTCTAGTTCTTCCAAAATGAATAATATCAGTATTACAAAATTCGACTTTTGGTTAGGTCAAAAGTGGTGTGATCTATAGAAAATTTTTGATTAGACCTTCTCGTGTAACTTTAAAGATTTAATGATTATATTTTTTAGTTTTATTATATTATTTTCTCATTAAGATTATTTTACTTGATTTGTGAATTCTTGCCTAGACTTGCATTATTAGTTACGTAAACTACGTTTGAAGTTGATACCATCGTATTTATGTATATTATTATTGTATTAAGGGTTTTTTTGTTTTTTTTTTGTCATTATAGAAGTAAAATGTTGTAAAAAGTAACTCGTTGTATTTTATCAAAAAACACTTTTAGTCCAACTGAAGCAATATAATGCAGTTTTATTTCATGACATTTCCTTAGGTCATAGTCTACCAGGGCAAAATTATCTTTACACTGTCATGAAAGTTTTTTTTTATTATTTCATGAGTAGGTAAACGAGAAGACGATCCTGATGATAAGTGATATATCAGAACAGGGGCTCACCGCCATCCCTTCAAACAGTATTATAATAATATTACTTGAAATTTACTGGTACAAAAATGCTGAAATATCATTATAGTGATACTGTTTTGAGAGACGAAGGTAACTCTCCAGATCAGGATGAGCTACGAGTACCTATAATGCCTACATTAAAAAAGGAGAGGAATAAAAAAATATGTAGAAGAGGATTTTGGGCTAAATGACACCTTATTCACTCGAGGAAACTGATGAATTATCCAACTAACCCTAGACAGAATTTTCCGTCCAACATAAGGGTAAGTGTGAAGTTGATACCTATTGGTTAATTATAAAGTTAAACTCATCATACAGCCTCTGACATAATTTTATCGTACAAGGGCAAGATGGGGTATTTGACCAAGTTTTTATGTTACTCTTTTATTTCAATAATAAACTAAGTAATAAAAAATAAAAAGCATACACCCTTTTAGTTTATATTTTACAGGGAATCTCAAGATTGTAGTATTGAAAAAAACGTTACTGTGTATTAAAGGGGAGGGAGTCACAAACTCTCGAATTTAGACACTAAGATATTTTGAACGAAAGCATCCACAACGCTGGCCATCATAATCAGATTCGAGGAGAAAATTCAGCCTGTTGAAATTTCTCAATTTAATTGAGAAATATCGCAGTGACTTTCATTATAAGCCGGAGGTTGTGAGTTCGATTCTCGCAAGAAAACAACAGTTAGTGCGATTTTTCCTAGTTTGATTATGACGTTGCAGGCTGAATCACCTGATTGTCCGTAAAGAAAGATGATCCCACTAAAAAAAATTGGCCAAGCGCGAGTGCACGCGAGAGCACGATGAAAAAAAAATCAGTTTCAGTTCAATGTAGGAGGAACCCCAATATATATTAATTTTTTTTCAAGTTACTTGTCAAAACCTAATAGCGGTTCACAGAATACATATACTTGCAAAGTTTGAATAGTGTAGTGTTGATAGTTTCGAAAAAAGGGTATGACATACGGACCGACAGACAAACAGACTTGACGAATCTATAAGGATTCCGTTTTGTACGCCTCCGCTACAGTCTAGGAGGTAATGCGAAAATTAGTTTCTCATCATAAAGTAAGTAACGAAAAAAAGTCTGTGTTAAAATCAACTTGTGATGAATAACATATTTGGATTAGGATTAATATCATGTTTATGAAAACACCTTCGCAAATAATGCATTGGGTATTTTAGAATGCAAATCGTTAGCAAGAAAAGGTTATTGTGAGTTATAGGAGCTAACCTTAACAGATAGACATATTATGCTCGCAGATTGTTTTTCTAAGTGTCGAGAAAATTTATTAGGACTTTTGAAGGGGAGCAATGCTGTCATACATGACTTTAACCGTAAAAAACAGAAAAAGCCTAAACAGAACATGGATCATTATGATCATGGTGTGCTAATGATATCGTTGACATCGGATTTTTTTAAATTAAAGAATATTTACAAAAAAAACTACATTGTTTAACTTAACTGTTTATTATAGCAACTATTAACAAAACATATTTACATGATAATAATAACAATTTATAGTGATATTTTTAGCCTCTACTTTTTTTAAGGACCTCTTGTGGATAACATGATGATAATTAAGATAGTCTGGCTATGAATTAGGATGTTACCAAATCTTAAAATTGTATATTATAGCCCAATACCTGTAACGTTAAATTTAATCACACATTGAATACTGTATGTTTTTATTTATCGCCCACCTTAGAGAAACAACAAACTATATAAATGCACTCTATCTCGAATCTCACTCAAAAAGTGTCCGCGGAGAAATTCTACCCATCGCGTCAGTTGGGCACATAGATTTTCCCAATACAGGAGACGGGGCAAGCCGCGTTTTTAAGTGCGACAAATGTAAGCTCAACGAGCATACACTGGCTGCCAGTTTACGCTCTGTGAGACGAGTCAAGACGCACGAATATTAGAAGAAATTACCGTTTTTGCCCAAAATGCCATCCTGTGCAATTGTTACATGCCATCATCGCAATGAATCAGTTAATTTACCAAGAAATATAATAACTTTTCACAGGTAAGAACCAAAAAGAAATTGCGACACTGGGACTGCCTATAAACTTGGCGGCTTGTCCAGTCTAATTGTATATTCGGATGTCTGTGGTTGGGCAGTTTCCATTCATAATCAAATCGCTTGGTACATGTCACAGTGCGGCATTGATGGAGGATAATAACTATCAGTTGTTGGACTCCTTCAATGCCGCTCTGTCATGGTCAGGCGCATCACTAACCATCAGGTGAGTATCCTGACCATCCTGTACATTTATAAAAAAGAGGTCTTTCAGCCAACATCCATATTCAATCACTCCCCTCGCTTCAACAATCTATTAATGCTATCTTGATTCTTATATATACACAAGTCCATAAAGGTCAGTGCTAACAGAAAACAGTGGCCCAGCATGTCTCTTTGGAGCTCCTTCTGATTCCTGAACATCGATTTCAGTTCCTCGGACACTTTTGGTACAGGATACTCTGGGTCTTGCCTTTGACGACCTTCCAAATCTTGGAGCAACAACTCTACAGTCTGATCTGTTGACACTTTCTCATTGCCAACTAGCGTGCCGTAGAGTCTGCGGATGAAAACAGTTTCTGGTTGAAATTGCATTTGCTTTTATTGCCATTTAGCCCCGCTACTCACTAGCCAGGTCTGCAATTTCGTATTGAGGTATAAAAAGAGTGGTATATGACAAGTTTTCAGCTTGCCTATAATGCCTACCCAAAATTTGCCGCCAGCTTATTGGCTCTAATATTTGAATTTCACATTTATGTTTTTCATAGGATAGAAATCGAGCGTCGAAAAGAGCGGGAGGGCTGAGGTTCAAATCCCGACACGTACCAATGTGTTTTCGAATTTTCGAAAATATATGTACGTTATCCGACGCTCTTACAGTAAAGGAAAACATGAGGAAACCTTCACGCACGCCTGCGAAGAGATTCGAAGGTTGTGTGTGAAGTCGACCAATCCGCACTAGGCTCATTAAACGTCCCCACCGAGGGGCACAGAGCCTACC